>VOPJ01003224.1:0-45072 GCA_014673585.1 Semibalanus balanoides
TGCCGGGCAGAGCGGGGCTCAATATCAGCCGTGGCCTTCCACTGCCTTCCACTGCCGGGCGGAGCGGGGCTCAATATCAGCCGTGGCCTTCCACTGTCTTCCACTGCCGGGCAGAGCGGGACTCAATATCAGCCGTGGCCTTCCACAGCCGCCGCTTCCCGGCCGCGTCCGGAATGTGCGCGTTCAGCCGGCGAATTTCCTCCATCACAACGACCTACAGACGGGACATGCGCCCGGAATACCGGAACGCTATTACTCCGGTTGGCAATGGCCGATTCCGTAAACAAACTGGGCGCCCTGGACCGGCAGATATGACGGGTTGCCTAAGGGAGTTCCACTGCGCCTGACGCCCGGGGCGTGCTGGGTAGCCGGTCGGGGTGTGGTCGGGGCAGGGTCGGGGGCGGGGCGGCGGCGGTGTTTCTCGATCGGTCATCAGTGGGTCATGTGTCGGTGGAATGCGGGGTCATGTCGTCAGTGGGCAGCGTGCGGCCGCTGCGGCGCTGCGGCGCTGACCGCCGGCAGCCGCCGGACATTCCTACACGACACCAATCTGCCGGAGATGAGGGCCGCGCGGAGCGGCGTGCAGTGCCGCGACTCAACAGTGCGGGAGCAGCAGGTGACCCACCCTCCGGCCCCCCACCCCGCCTCCCGCCCCACTCCACCCCGCCTCACGCCGCTGGCCGCCGCCGGTGGCAGTGGAAACGGGCAAGGTCGGAAGATTTGGCCGGTGCATGTTATATCCGGGGTGATAGTGCAGGATGATCCATAGGCGGTGGTGCCATCCTGATACGTCACGATGCGCCATCTTGATACGTCTCGTCACGCTTTTTGACAGTGAAGTAGGAAGCTGCACTATACTTCCATGCTTCCGACTGTTCGCCACTACTTGCCATGCGCTGTAAAGCACTCCCACAACCACTTTAGTTAACAGACCTGCAGTTGAAAACAAACGCTTATATTGTTGCCGAAACGAGATAACTGATCTGTTATATAAACGCTGAGCTGAACTGGAACTATGCCAGCCCGTGAAGCTCAGGTTGTTTAGCTCCGTGGATCACCGAGCTAACTCTCAGCTCACACACTTGCAAAGGACCCTCGATCGTGTGACCTCCGCCCGCGCCGTCTACCCCTGCTCGGAATGGTTTGCAGTCGGCAGCTGAATGACAGCGACCGCAAACAGGTCAGATAACGTTATATAAGCTTGGCGAACCGTGTCACGCCTGGGAGACTCGTGTGAGACAGCCTTCGCTTCGTAATTATGTCTAGAAACTGCAGTCGCTCGAAGGAATAATTAGGTCAATGTTGACCTGGTAAATCGTGTAAAGCGTGCGGCTCAGATCTCGGGTACCGTGAAAGGAACGGAGTTACTACAAAGAATAGCGTTCCAGCCCCGAGTTGATTACTGGAACGATGATTCGTCCACCCGAAATGGTTAGAATATAGTTACGGTACCTGGACTTATTACAGCTCTGAATTATATCGGCAATTGTTTCTGGATGTAAGATGATATTGTCTTCTCTCGACTCTGCAAAAGAGCTGTGCTGTGGTATTATGTAATCGATAGTTAGCAGGGTGATTTGTCCCTGGCGGGTAGTGACGTCATTCTATGTTAATGCGTTGCTAATGTGTATTTAATGCAGTTATAGTTTGTCGGACGCCAGAAAATGTGTCTGGATGGAGGGCGACGGATGTGACGTCTGCATCCTGGCTCTGGAGCTGTTCCATATTGATGCCAAATATATATCCTATACCACTCGGGTTTTTTACTTATTCGCCTAGCATGGGTGATTACGAATCCTGGGAATAGCACGATTCTTTGACGTCTACCATCGTCGGTGAATTAGAGGATGTAATTATGAAGCATATTGCGCATCTGCCTCAGACATACTTATTGAGATGTTCGAACACTGGTCGGTATCTATCGCTTGATTAGCCTATTTATAATGAAACCGGCCTGCCTTGGAATGGGCGACCGTGGCAGCAAATGTCTCAGATTTGTCATCATCATCGTCTTATCGTCGTGCGTCAAACAGACCTGGATTGCTCTGGATAATTAACCGATATGTCTGTGTTCCGACAGGTTCAGGAGTCATGTATTCCTGGTTTGACGCTTGATTGACACATAACTGTGTGGTAGGCAGAGTTCTGAGAGCGTGTGTCGCGGTACGGATGTTCGAGCGATTGTGGGACGTTAGACACACGCGCACGGCCGGGGGGGGGGGGTCTGCGCCGAACACAAACGGTCGGGGCGAGAATTTCAGCTCATTCACACAAGGTCTCGAAAAACACGCGACTTACTGACGAGCAGAAAAAGGGGACTCAAGAAGCTCAAGACAAGCGCTATCGAAAGTTTACGGTCTTTTTAAGTCAGGCCAATATTGAGGTCACCAGAGGTCATCAAAGGTCAGATTTGCCAGGTTTCTGACTTCACTCCAGCAGCCTCCACATATCTCAGAAGCTATGATTGCTCTATAAGGAAAACACAACTTAAAACAATATAAATGTCTTGACATTTGAAATAGCCAGCGCGTTCTTAAATTTTACCTTATAGACTGGGGAAACTAAGCCGATTTTGGACGGAATAAGGCATTTTTGGGTACAAGTTATTTATTAAGTTATTAAGTTATTATTAAGTTATTAGGTCACTAGCTTAGGCTCTAGAGGTCATCCGAAAGATCAACGATGGTTATTTACTTGGGTAAAACTTAGTTTGGTCGTAAATTACATTTTTATCGGTTATATCGGTTAGGGCAATTATTTTGAACACCATCGAGGTTTGTCTCGTCAAGACGCTTCAAAACATATTCCTGTTTACTAGGTTAGATCAACTCATAAATTTACCCTGAGGTCAATGTCAAATGGTGACCCAAGTAGATCATGTTGCATATTAGGAGTCGTGTTTCGATGAGACAAACGCATAAGTATCGGTTTCACTTTTATATCTTCATTTTGTCGAGAGTTATTGACAAAACAGTGTTGGTTACCTCGGATAACGTTGAGGGCCCTGTAGGGATCACTGAACAAAAATTGCAATTGGGTCATCATAAATGTCGTATGATAACATCAACCAGAAGGAATTGGGCTGATATGCGTATCCTCGGCATAGGAAGTATTTGAATATTTCCCCATTCCCTTATAAGGGTCACGAAATTGACCTGACCCTAGATCACCGATATAAAAAACGAGATATACGAATTATTTTGGCAAGGTCCTTATAACTACCTGTAAAGTATTTGAAACCAATCGTTGAAAAACTGTGGGCTCGTGGGTATGACCGCAAACTTTTTTGGTGGTTGTAGGTCCACGTGGACTCGCCTGGTGACCTGACCTGAGATGACCGAGTAAAAAATAATTACACGTGAGTAATTATGCCAAACAGCTGTGTCCAAATTTGCGGCGCTGCGCGCTGTTTTTTCTGCTTGATATATCATTATGTAGCGCGAATATACCCGGGAGGCCGGAAATCAACCTCGCTCGCAAGTCGTGTCACTACCTCTCGCAGCCACAGTAGAGCGGGGAGAGATAAAATACTACTTGGCTCACCCCTCGCTATTTTTCGGAAATAACTCATCGTAACAAGTCAACTGATATCAAAATGATATATAAAAAAAATTGTTCACAGTGCCCATACTTTTGAATAATTTGACACATACTCAGAAAATGTGATTCTACTTACACACATCGTTATGCCTGTGACCTTGTTTTTTCTAATTTAATCATTGTTCGAGGCGCATACAGACAGTCCCGTAGTATCAATCCTTGTAACTTGTGGCAGTTTCCCAAGTGTTTGTTAATATCCTCAGGAGCATACGCATAGGTGATCTCCAGCTATGGTGAGCGCTTGGTATCACTAAGATGTGACCTCGATTAACCTTTTCAGAGGTCAAAGTTACACTTCGAGGTCTACGTGTGGAGACACTTCTATAAGATATAGTCAATGTGGGGCACGAGGATCATAGCTGCACTGAACAAAATAAATTATATCTTAACAGAATGGGATTATCGACGATCCAACCCTCCCAGATCCAACATACAATAATGTGTCTGAGGAACTGATATTGTGATTTATAACTACTGACGTGCCCCCCCCCTCCTGATAAATCCTGACTAAGTGCTGCTGACCTCTAATGACCTCAGATTACTTTTGGGGGCTTCTGGCCGTTTCAAATACATTTTGTGACGCTGATGTCAAGTATAGGATCCATTTTACATAATGATATGTTCCACTGGGGTCATGCGCTTCCACAGGTCAACAGAGGCTACTGACCTAAGATGACCTGTCACGACTTTTTTTGTAATTTGGCAGTTTTTAGTTCATTTTGTGACACTTATGTCCAATTTGGCACTAATTAAGCATAAATAGATGTTCATTCACGATTTTTGCTCGATTATTATTCAATTTCTACACATTTACGAATTGAGGACATTTGGGTCATTGACATTACCCCAGAGATCACCAAACGACCCAGGACCTTAACATCAGGTGTCAATGGCTTTCGCTCGTCACAAGCAGCACGCTCGTTTGCCAATCAAAGCTCTAGCTCAATTAGGAGCGAAACGCCAGGGGCCCGTACCCCCCCCCCCCTGCACGGTTAGCCAGTGATCGGACGCCGCATGGGCGAGGTTTAAACAAGACGAACGAATTGATGAGGTACCAAGAGAACTCGCCAGGCAGAGACCGGGCTGTCTAAGAAATTAATAATAAATGTGCTGTAAACGAGGGCTGGACCAGAGTTCGAACTAGAACTGCAACTCATAATGCATAAAATTAATTCGATCAGGATATTTACTGCTAAGTAAAAGTTTTTATTTATTTTTTAAGGTATCTTATTTTATGTCGGCTTTCCATGGCTTCCTCTTTATTTCAATTCACTATTCCCAAGCTATATTAGAATATTCCATCATCGTTTTACGTCCCGCTGAAAACGAAACCAGGGAAGCAGACTACCAACGATACCAGCTCAGGACTCAGACTTTGTGATGCACCGGCGGCTACGGCAATTAAACGCTACGGAAGGGAAATGCTGTATGGTGTTGACCATCAGCGATGTTCACACAACTCAGCGAGTACAACCGGGCTCAGTATCATAAAACCAGTTTGGCAATGCATTGCAGTTAAATGTTTACTCCTACAAACCTCGCTCCAAAAAATGTCAAGACTGTCAGCTATCAATTAACACATGTGCAGATGAGCATCTTGCAGTCGTGAATTAATCATTTTCGAACTCGGCTCTCTGCGATGACTTCGTTAATCTCTTCGCTGACAATCACGCAGCGTCACCCGACAGCGGTAAATAAACCACCTACACGAACGTCACATCGACCGACTGACCTGAAGAACTACTGCGAAAGACTCCGTTCAGAGAATATGTTGGCCGTGTGGAGGCCCACTGGCCTGAAAAAAAAACTAGGTACTGCAAGAGGCCTGTCGGGTCGTGATGTTAACCGTGTTGTGACCGACTTAACTACAACAACTTCAGTGAAGACTCCGTCCTGGACTGACCTGAAAAACTCCTGCGAGGCATCGGCGTCGCCACCACTGGGGACACTAGGGACATTGTCCCTAGTAATTTTCAGCCTTCCCTAATATGGTCCCATGTTAAAGTACACGTGCACCTGGATTTGTCCCTAGTAATTTTCAGATCGAGGCGACGCTCTTGCTGCGAGGGGCTGTGTCTCGAATGATCTGAAGAACTCCTGTGAGGAGTTCTGTCCTGGACTGACCTGAAAAACTCCTGCGAGGGTCTGTGTCTCGAATGATCTGAAGAACTCCTGTGAGGAGTTCGTGCCGGACTGACCTGAAAACTCTCCTGCGAGGAGAGTCTGTGTCTCGAATAGATCTAGAACTCCTGCGCACGCTGTATCTGTTCCGGACTGACCTGAAGAATCTCCTGCGAGGGACTGTGTCTCGAATGATCTGCAAGACTCTGCGAAGCTGTTCTGTCCGGACTGGACCTGAGAATTCCTGCGAGGGAGAGCTGTGTTTCGAATGAATCGGTGGAAGAACTCCTGCGAGCTGTCTGTCCCCGACTGACCTGAAGAATTCCTGCGAGGTAAACTGATCTGAGCCTGAAGGTAGTATCTTGCCTCGACACGAGCAGTGTCGTGTTCCATTCGTGACCGCAGTCCTTCCAGGGCAACGTTGATGAGAAGCTCATGTAGATGAAGTAGACGGACCAGCCGATGATGACGTTGTAGTAGAAGGAAACGAAGTACGAGACGGCCACGGAGCAGAAGCCGACGCCCTTGAAGATGGGGCAGATACGCCACACGGTGATAGGACCCTGGCGGTTGAACTGGCCCAGCGCCAGCTCCATGAAGAACAGTGGCATTGCGCCAAAGACCAGCAGAAGAAGGTAGGGTATCAAGAACGCCCCTGTGGAAACGCAGGACATAGAACAGTGTCATAGAGGTGTCACCCGCTGCATACACGCTTGCAGTTTTGCCGCCAAAAGTACGTCTGGCTTCACTTACTCGTGAGGTAAAATATCTTGAGGATTTAATAGTTCATACCAACATGATATTTATCCGTTATAAAACATGATTTAGCCATAAGTCTGTTGCAGATATAGGAGAAGAGGACACACCTCCGCCGCTATTATAGCAGAGATGGGGGGGGGGCTCACCTCCGCCGTTCTTGTAGCAGAGGTAGGGGAAGGGGACTTACCTCCGTCATTCTTATAGCGCAGAGATAGGGAGGGAACTCACCTCCGCCGTTCTTGTAGCCCGAGTAGGGGAAGGGGACTTAACCTCCGTCATCTTATAGGCAGAGATAGGGTAGGGAACTCACCTCCGCCGTTCTTGTCAGCAAGAGGTAGGGGAGGGGACTTACTCCGTCATTCTATACGCAGAAGATAGGGTATGGAATCACCTCCCGCGTTCTTGTAGCAGAGATACGGGGAAGGAAGACTTACCTCCGTCATTCTTATAGCAGAGATAGGGAGGGAACTCCCTCCGCCTTCTTGTAGCAAGAGTAGGCGAAGGGGACTTACCTCCGTCATCCTTATAGCAGAGATAGGTAAGGAACTCACTCCGCCGTTCTTGTAGCAGAGGTAGGAAGGGACTTACTCCGTCATTCTATCGCAGAGATAGGGCACCTCCGCCGTTCTTGTAGCAAGATAGGGGAGGAGACTTACCTCCGTCATTCTTATAGCAAGAGATAGGTAGGAACTCACCTCCGCCGTTCTTGTAGCAGAGGTAGGGGAAGGGGACTTACCTCCGTCATTCTTATAGCAGAGATAGGGTATGGAACTCACCTCCGCCGTTCTTGTAGCAGAGATAGGGGAAGGAGACTTACCTCCGTCATTCTTATAGCAGAGATAGGGTAGGGAACTCACCTCCGCCGTTCTTTTAGCAGAGGTAGGGGAAGGGGACTTACCTCCGTCATTCTTATAGCAGAGATAGGGTAGGGAACTCACCCGCCGTTCTTTGTAGCGAAGGTAAGGGCGGGAAGGGACTTACCTCCGTCATTTCTTATAGGCAGAGATACGGGTAGGGAACTCAACCCTCCGCGTCTTGTAGCAGATGGTAGGGGAAGGGGAACTTACCTCCGTCATTCTTATAGCAGAGATAGGGTAGGGAACTCACCTCCGCCGTTCTTGTAGCAGAGATAGGGGAAGGAGACTTACCCCCGCCGTTCTTGTAGCAAAGGTAGGGGAAGCGCCACACATTGGCAAGGTCCACGGCGAACCCAATGATGGAGAGCAGGAAGTCCATCCTCTTGTTCCAGTGCTCCCGCACCTCGGGCTGCACCGGCCGCCCCTCCACGTCCGTCTTGGCCTCCACATGCACCACTGAAACATAGTACATGTGCACCACTGAAACATATTGAATGTGTACCACTGAGACACGGTACACATGCAGCACTTTGTTGTAGGTACTATTGGTTCCAAAATAAGCGTCCCGCTGGGTTGGCCGGCAGAGCAGTTAAAGAGAATATACCGCCTTAGGAAAAGTATGTGGATTGGTGTAGATGAGTGCTCAGATGAGTGGCTCTCATCTCCATCATTTCTCATAATTTTCCCAAGGAGTTATACTCCCTTAAACTACTGCGCCGGCCAACCCAGCGGGACGCTTATTTTGGAACCAATAGTACAAACATGCCCGATTAGGCCTGTGCCTTTTGAGACCAATTAAATACGGTCTTCTTCCCTGAGGAATTAAATACGCTAATCGTTCACTTCACGTCCCTTTGTGACTTAAACGGATTATACGTTTGTTTTCCACAGAATAGTTGAGTTACATAGTAGCCGTTTTCACGATGGATTATTTTGCGCGAAATGTTTTATACCATTTTAAAATATTTTAAAATGTTTTTGTGGTGGCCGTTTTCACGATGGATTAATTTGCGAAAAATGTTCTAACCCTCGCCCTACGATACCGTAGGGCGAGGGTTAAAACATTTCTCGCAAATTAGTCCATCGTGAAATCGGCTACTTCTTAAACATTTTAACACATTTTAGGATGTTTTAAACATTTCGCGCAAAATAATCCATCGTGAAAACGGCTAGTAAAACGTAGACGTACTTATAAAGGTTTTAGAAGGCCCACGGTATGACACATTCTTCTGAAAATGACCTGTTTTGCACCTAAGGACATTTCAAAGTGCGCGGTGATGATACCGCGTACTTGCTGCCGTACTTGCTGAGGCAGAGCAGTCATATTTTTTATGCTATTAAAAACACATTCCTTATGGCAATTTCCGGTACAATTTCTGAGTTATTAACCGCTATTTTGTCTCAGCCGCGCACAAAACTGCACCAACGAATTTGATACAGATTCTAAGATAGAAGTGGTAGACAGTTATGCCGATCAGGTATTATTTATCTAATGCAAGTCTCGAAAAACGTCAAAGTTTCAACGCTGAGTGATAATTGCTGAGCTAATTGACTAAATGAGCATTGAGGTCCGAGGACGTGGGAACCGTGGGGGCAGTGGGGGCAACTCGCCCCTCAACTTTGGACCTGGTGTGTGTGTGGGGGGGGGTCGACGCCCTCATTTTTGGAGCTAGGTGTCGGCCCTCCCCCGTCTTTTACCATGATCTTTTAACTCTGAATTATATCAACGGCATTGTTAACGGAAATTTGTTTATATTTTGTAGACCAAAAGTGCAGTTTCAACTTTCAAGCAAAAATTCGAATGCTGCAAATTTAGCTGCATTGATTTTGGAGCTAGTTATGCGCCTTTTCATCTCAACAGTGGCACCGCACATCTGACTATCGTAGCATGGCAATACTGCTAAATACAGCGCACACCTATCATAGGATAAGTTGCTTCGTCGTAACGATGATAGAGCTGTTTCTTGGTCACAATGTTGTATTACTTTTGGATGTTAATGCTACTATTCATGAATTAGTATCTGGCACCACAGAGTAAATAACGTCCAATCTTTTTGGGGTAGGTCAGGTCAGGCATGGGGTAGGTCAGCGTGTTTCATTTGTTTTAAAAGCAATACGCGTCATTACATATGTATGATGTCGGCTCTGCTCCTCTGACGTTCAGCAGAGAAAGAGTCGGCCAGGGGTCGAAAAAGGAAAAGTGGCCAACAAAGAAATTCCGGATCAAGGCGGTCGCCGGCATTGATACATCCAGAGCGGGTGACGATATGTCGCGGATAAATGGCGATATATCGGGTAAATGGGTGGCGATATATGGCGATAAGTCCTTTTGGCGATATAACGGGTGGCGATCACAACAATATATCGCTTCTTTTAGCTATAATTTTTGCTACCTCAGTCCCGCCAAAAAGTTTATCCTCCAACTTGAAAGTACTTCCCACGCCCCTGTTGAGGTCCCTCTTAAATGCCTTAATTCTCGCCCGGGTAGGGGGAGGATACCACCTACCTCGGTTTTTCCGGAATAACTCGCGTAGTTATCGACTGATCGCGATGAAACTTTCAGCACCCTACCTTGGAACAATTTGACACATACTCTGAAATTTCGAACTTCCAACTCGTATGACCCGTGACCTATGACCTGTTTCTCAAAGTCATGTCACACGCAACTGGCGTCCGCAGTATCGATCTTTGTAACATGTGCAATTTCTGAGTGTTTGTTGTTCAGGAGCATATGCAAAGGTGCTTCCAGGTGATAGTTGTGGCTTTCGCTGAGATTGTAACCTCGACTGACTTTTTCAGAGGTCAACCGAGGTAACTAACCTCCGATGACCTCAGTTTTTTTTTGTTCTGACCGTTTTTTGGACAATTTGTGACGCTCATTTCAAATCTGGGATCCATTTTCCATAATTATATGTTCCACTGGGGTCATGCGCTGTCAAAAGGTCAACCGAGGTCACTGACCTCAGATGACCTGACATTACCTTTTTAAATTTTGCAGTTTTTTAACATTGTTTAAGCTTATTTCAAATTTTGCACCCAGTAAGCATACTGAGATGTTCCTTCACGATTTTAGCTCGATCAGTATTCAATTTTTACACATTTACGATTTGATGACATTTGGGTCGTTGACATGACCTCAGAGGTTACCAATTGACCCAGGACCTTAAATCGAATGTCAATGGCTTTCTCTTGTCAATAACACGCTCGTTTTTCAATCGAAGCTCAAGCTCAATTAGGGGCGAAACGCCATGGGGTCGTACTCGTACCCGGACACGCAGCCAAGTATTTACCACCGGTTTTATATCAGCATTGCTAAACCTGCGCCGTGTCTGGGGCGTTTAGACGCCCCTATAAGTTTTTTGAAGAATAGCGTAAAAATGACGGCGCGTAGCGCCACTTTTTTAAACTGGGCATCAATTACCCACATAGCGTTAAATTATTTATTTTGGTTTATCTCAGGTCAGCTCACCAGGCAAGGTCACGTGACTCCACCTCCAAAAAAAGTTTGCGGTCGTTCAACAGCCACAGTTTTCGGCTGATCGGTTTCGTACTTATAATTTTTGATAAGGACCTAAGGACAAATCTTTTATCTCATATTTTTTAATATTGGTGACCTCGATTCAATTTCGTGACCTACCCATTATGGTCAATGGGAAAATATTCAAATGATTCCTTTTCTAAGGATACGCATCGTATCAGTCTAATTTCTTCCGATTCTGTTATCATAAGCCAATCTTGAAGGCCCAGATGCATTTTTTGTTCAGTGACCCCCTACAGGGCAAGTCGAGGTCATCTGAGGTCACCAACACTTTTTGATAACTCGATCAAATCAAGATATAGAGAAATAAAACCGGCACCGATGTGCTTGTCTCGTCGAGACACGTCTTCCAATGTGCAACATGACATAATAGGGTCACCACTTGACCTTGAGCTGAGGTCAAATTTATAAGTTCACCTAACCTGGCCATCATATTATTGTGGTTCGAAGAAACTTGACGAGACAACACGATGGCGCTTTTTTGCCTTACCTGTGTTAGGTAAAAAGTTATTTGTGAAAAATATTTTTGTCAAAACATGGCCTTTTTACCTTTGATGACCTCGGGAGCTTAAGGTATTACCCGGAAATAAAATTGGTTGATTCGTTGGATACTTTTTTCGTTTGAGCTTCCAATTATATTATTATGAATTTAGTCCGAATGTTTTGATGGGATGGATTTCCGAGATCAGGACCCACGCTAAGCTAAGCTTGCTGATGAGGCCCTGACGGAGTGACGTCGCCACGGGGGGGGGGAGCGGGGCAAATTGCCCCCTAACCTCAGATTGGGGACCCCCTGAGATTGAAACAGATCCGAGAAGATTTTGAGATCGGGAAAAATGAGGTAGATTGATCACGTCCGGAGGTTTGCCTCGACTCTAAATGTCCGACTTTTACCCCTGGGATTCCAATGGATCCCTTGCAAATTGTTTACTATCTGCAGTCCCAATCCTGGTGAATCCTCGATATTTTTATAAACTGATCCTATGATCTCAGTAGATCTGGGATAAAGCTTCTACCTTACGGAATCTGCTTTTGGGATCGTCACATATGTCTGGTATATTAATGGGCTCTGCTACCGGTGGGGACAGGACGGGGGACATGTCCCTCAACTTCGAAGTTGAGGGGACAAAGTGTCTTTTGTCCCCCCACTTTGAGCACATGACACTGCACCTCAAACAGTACACGCCGCAAGCACATTAAACAACAAGATTACAGTTATCAAGGGAATACAATTTTAAAAATTGCACCGCTCTGCAGTGCAATTGCAATACACATTCAATTGTATTACCGGTTAAAACACAATGATAAATTCACACCATTTCGCGGGACACTGCCGTATTTATAATGTGCGCTTTATATCTGCTACTTTCCTACTATAATTGGGCAGCATAGTTTCGCTTTAATCAACTTATTTAATCGCCACTCTTTAAACGAAAATAAAAAAAAACGGAGGTTCATCAAAGTAAAATATTGCATAATCCACCATCAGAGCATAATATTTAAAATTTAAAAAATCGCGCCGCTCCGCGGCGCAATTCCTTAAGAGGGTTTCTCAGGCGCTTGGGCCTAAAACAATATTTAATAGTGATATAGCCGATCCAAACTGGTTGTCGCTTGGTACAAAGTTAAATAACAACGCTCAGTTTACTAACTCCTGCTCCAACAAATTGGTCTATGCCATACCTGCCACATTGCATTCTTCATCATTGTAACGTGCCTTTTCATCAGTTTTGTTTGGCCCTTTCAACGCCCGGAAAGGGGGCGCTTTCAACGCTCGGTAAAAGGGCTCTTTCAAGGCGCCACCCCTGCCCCCATGGACGAAATATACGTGCCTGTGTGGACTGTGGTTAATAAACACCCATGCCATTGCAACTTAGCAGTAATGTGCATGCATATGTCGCATAGTTTTTTATAAGCGAAAGGCACGATTATTTAGTCAACAAGTCACGTCTCTAGGCAGTGGCGTCGTCGCACAATTTTCTGTGTGGAGGGGGGAGCAGCCATGGGTTTGGGTGCCAGCCCCATCAGGTTAATGTTAAGATCATTCGAATCTAGTGGGGGGGGGGGGTGAACCCAGGCCGTGGCGATCCTTCCCCGGTGGCGACGCCCCTGTCTCTAGATACCACAGACACAGCAAGTAGTGGGTGTATCCCGAGACAAGTTGACAAGTGGCTCACGCAGCGGGGGGGTTGAGGGAGGTCAAAAGGTCAGCTGTCCCACCTTCCGGAATTTATGAGGGACACGCATCAAAAGGACCCGTATTCTGGCCCATTCCTGTCTTTTTTGTTGTTTTGCTTTTTGCTACGTCACGCGGCTACCTTAACTATGTCCGTCTGAGTCCCTGGTACGGGGACACACTGCATACGCTTGTTATCGCTTTAGTCACTGCATTCGATGCATTGTGTATGCAGAGGATGACACAAAGTTCAAGGTGAGCGGGAGTGGGGTTTTTGTGCACTGTACATTGTCCTCGCTTTCCATGAGTGGTCGGTTGGTTCAGTGAAAGCGATGAGCGCATGCACCGGTTGCACCCGTATATAATGTTTGCTTATATTATCACGAGAACTGTTATCGTTATACTCGTTACAAGACAATCCCTTTTTCAATGCAGCAAGATAACAAGATACCTATATACAACCAAGATAACAGGTATACCCATAATTGGAACAAATGAATGCGCAAAAACAAACGACGACTTTCATTCTCATTGTTTTTTCAACGCGAGACAAAGTTCTTAGCACAAGCATAGCGCAATATAAAATCAGCCAGTAAGCAAGCTCTTGCTATACTATCATAAAGCACCCTTTCGATAACTTCGCTGACATTCCGGTTCCCATCTCACCATCTGCACGATGAGCGCCAGTCTCCGTCTCCAACTCCTCAGCGAAGCCGCAGAACGCCGGGTTCTCCATCACACTGGACCGGGCAGCAGCCTTCTCGTCAGGCCCGCGCGCCCCGCGCACTGCACTACACCGACCCTGCAGCAGCCCGGCTCTGTCAGCTCCGCGCACCCCACATCGCGACACTGCGGGCCGCGCGCCGCACTACCCACAACGCGGACCCGGCAGCAGCCCCGCTCAGTCAGCCCCGCGCACCTCTCACTGTCCAGACCCAGACCTGGCAGCAGCCGCTCAGTCAGCCCCGCGCACCTCTCACTGTCCAGACCCAGACCCGGCAGCAGCCCCGCCCTCAGTCAGCCCCGCGCACCTTCTCACTGTCCAGACCCAGACCCGGCAGCAAGCCACACTCTGTCAGCTCGCCGCGCGCCTCTCACTGTCCAGACCCAGACCCCACGCAGCCCTTCACGCCAGCCCGCGCGCCTTCTCACTGTCCAGGACCCCAGACCCGGCAGCAAAGCCCTCGCGTCAGCCCCGCGCCACGCTCAGCGTGTCTCTTTTTCTTGACCCGAGATCCCAGGCCAACAGGGCGAGAGCCCGCTCAGTCGCTGCGAACATCCCTCTTCACCTGTCAGACCCAAGACCCGGCAGCAGCCCCGCTCAGTCAGCCCCGCGCACCTCTCACTGTCCAGACCCAGACCCGGCAGCAGCCACACTCTGTCAGCTCCGCGCGCCTCTCACTGTCCAGACCCAGACCCGGCAGCAGCCCCGCTCAGTCAGCTCCGCGCACCTCTCACTGTCCAGACCCAGACCCGGCAGCAGACCTCACGTCAGCTCCGCGCGCCTCGCGTCGCGACACTGCAGCCCCCGCGTTACACTAGCCAGATCCAGACCCGGTGTACGGCGCCTATGCGAGTCGCGACCTTGGGCGGCCAGGTAGCAGGTATAGCGGTCACGAGTGGAGCGGGGCAGCAGTTCTGAGACAGACGCGCAGCAGACAGGACCGCGGTGATATGAGGGGGCGGTATGAAGAGAAGCGTGGTGAGTAGACGGTGCGCAAAACAGGGACCCGAGACCCGGTCCCTCTAGACCCAGTCTGTACCCAGTTGGTCCCAGACTGGGTCCCGCCAAATGACACCGGGTACAGACTGGGTCCAAGTTATGTTTCATGCTAGTTTTTCGCTAGTAGGAACACTGATACGCATGTTTCTTTGCGCTATTGTCCAATCTGAACTATATGTAATTGCAACTACAGGAGCTTTGCACTAACTTTAGAGACTTGCACTAACTGTAGAATGCAGATTTGTCAATATTAGTTGCGAGACAACATTTTGCTAGTTGGGTCCGATGGGTCCAAACTGGTCTTGCATCGGGTATAACTGGGTCCATTTGTTAGTTTTTGGAACCGGGTCGGGTCTGGGTCCCAAAAATATCAACTTTTACCACCTCTAGTGGTGAGCACTGAGGGGTGTGGGAGGAGGTGAGGTGGGGTTGAGTGAATGAAGTGACGCGCAGTGACTGGAGGGAGTGGTGGGTGCTCGGTTAGTTTGGGTAGGTGTGAAGCAGTGGTGCATTGGGAAGTATATGACTGTGTCCAGTGAAAGTCGTAACATTTGAAGGCGCATTTTGGGATGGTTAAATGTCAATAGTAATGACGCGTGTCGCTGATTAGTGGTCTAGACTCTAGATGATGTTATTTTCATAAATGGTTAATAATGATGACCAATAAATGATGCCATAAGTTATGACCATTTGGCATTTAACATTAGAAACCCTTCAGAACCAACACAACTTTGTGTGGAGAAATGCAAAGTTGGTGATGCAAAATAAAACAATGTTAGTGCAGGACAGCGTCCCGCCACTTAAGAAGGAAACTCCGCCCGTGCCTGTTTACGGAAAAAAGTGGAGTTTTTCGCAAATGCGGTATGGTGAAGTGTATCCTGGATGTCAGCACGTATTGTGACTCGATCCAGATGTGATGTTTCAAATATAACAATACCTGTCTAACCATAAGTGATGCGAAGTCCCTCTAGGGCATACTAGGATAGTTCTAGGGAAAACATATTGCTTATTGACACAGATCATCAATCATAAATCTGCAACAATCAGCAAAGCGAAACATGCAAAACACTTTTGAAAAATGCAATAAACATTCACACATCCATGCAAACGTTTTCATCGTACGCGGCCCCCGCCCGCGCTGCATCCCGTAGTTATGTGCAATACATCCGTGGTTTAACCCTCGCCTTTTCTCATCTTCGCCCTCGGGGGTCCTAAAAACCCTGTTAACTGACACACCAAGCAACATAGAGCAATGCGTTCAGAATCAGTATGTTGCCTGTCATGGAGAGGAATATAACAGAATGTGATTTTTGGGTTTAAGGTCAATGGGTAACTGTCCAGGTCAAGTGAATGACCTGATATCGACCACATCCAAAACAAAGTAAAAGTATAACGCTTACTATAATTTCTGAACAGAGAGAGATAGAGAGACACTGTAAATGATAACATGTGTTTGCTTTTACGTGTGAATATACGATAACGTGTTGCGTGTCATAAGGAAAACCTAAAGGCATCCCAATTTGAGTATCTAGGTCAACTGGTGACCTTTGGGGTCAGGTCAATGGTCAATTGTGGTCTGACATGACCTAAACGGAAAGGTCATACGTCACGATCGTATGCACTTCAAGTTTTGACAGGATGCATATAATTGTTTTAAACTCAGCTACTGAAAATGCCAGCCAGATGCGCCGCATGTGTACAAATTTATTCAACAAAAACCTTATTGGGTCCGTTTTAGGACCCCCCCCCTCTCCGTAGGGCGAGGGTTAACCTCGCGAAGCGGCACCCGCCTCGATGAAAAACAAATACACTGCCTTGACAATTGACACAAATCAACTAACCCGGTATTGGTGTTCTCATCTCATCTCTCTCTCTCTCTCCAGCCTTCTCTCATCCCTCTCTCGTCTCTCTCTCTCGTCTTCTCTCTCTCTCCTCTCTCTCTCTCTCTCTCTTCTCTCTCTCTCGTCTCTCGCCTCGCCTAGGCCTCGCCCCGCTCGCCCTGCCTCCGCCCTCCGCTCGCCCTCGGCCTCGCCCTCTCGCTCTCTCGCTCTCTCGCTATCTCGCCTCTCTCTCTCGCTCTCTTAATATGTATTGTACCGTGCGCACATGGCGCTGGCACTCCTCTCTGTCAGTTTACGGAAGTTCGGGGCGTGGCTAACGACGCGTTCAGTGATGTCACGAGTACGGACCATTAGTGTCAGGATTGTCATACTTAGCCGTCACAGTCGGTAGCATCGACACCAGAGACGAGCGTCATACACATGCAACGCGACACCCTGCTCCGCACTGGCGCGCTAGTCATTAAAGCCAGTTGTGAGAAGAAACACGTCAGCTGTGGTCTGTAGAATGCTATGGACAGCAACGGCGGACCACTGAGGGCTATCGGAATCGTAACGACTAGTGATGTCAGTTTCCTAAAATTTCCTAACCAATACCAATCCAATACCGAACCGAAGGCATTTTGGTTGACCAAAACTGACCGATTTTGGTTGATGCCAAAAATGTCAAAAATTGGACTGATTTTGAAATTATAAGTGGTGGTGGTGTATGTAATATGTATATTGTAGAATGCATACATTACCTATTTTAAAGGACCTCACTTACTCTTGTGATCAATATCTTCTATCTTGATATAATAATGTGTTCTATTTAGTATCTACCTATATTAACTGATTGAATTTTGAGCAAATTAAGCATAAGTTTGTTGGATATAAATAAGAATGCGTAAAAATGTGACGAACAAGTGAATCGTTTAATATTAGGCTGACCGAAAAGTGTCTAAAAATGTATTAGCCTGACCGACCGATTACTAAATCGGTCACACAATTTGTTCGGTTACCCAAATTTTGGTCACCGATTGACACCACTAGTAACAACCGAAATGACGGCCGGCAAGTGACGCATTTCCTGGTTTAAGAAAATCCAAGCAG
This sequence comes from Semibalanus balanoides, assembly GCA_014673585.1. Lineage (NCBI taxonomy): Eukaryota > Metazoa > Arthropoda > Thecostraca > Balanomorpha > Balanidae > Semibalanus > Semibalanus balanoides. Next base: position 17,705 of record VOPJ01003224.1, read on the forward strand.
CTTTAACGTTTGTTTAATTAATTAATTGTTAGTGCACAAGAAAACCAAGTCTGGTGATTCTGTTTGGTATTTGTCAGACTTTTTTAGATTTGCTCTTAAATCAACTGGTATGGACATTTTTAGAGCTGCTAATGATCTAGTCGCATATTAGCGCCTGATATCGAAAAGCTTGTTTAGAACATCACTGCGCCCCGATGAGACATGTGCATGTTTCATGCCGCTTGGTGTGATTGTTCGTTATTGCCACCAATGGAAGCCGTCCTGGTATATAACTGATCACATGTTACCGATTACATAGCGACTTGCCCCTGCATATTTTGTCATATTGTTGCATATTGTCCTTGCCTAAGGCAAATACCAGAAAAGCTTTGTTTTACAATTTAAACCATTGTTATTTGAATATCACAGCCTATCATAGACGGGAAAGTTTAATGTCCCCGTATATTCACTCTAGCTTAAGCACATCTATAGATGTACCTTGTATCAAAACGATGTTTTGATTGTTCTTACATATATCGCGCACGTGTCCTGGGAAGGTATGCATGACGATCCAGATATTTTTGGACAGTTAATGTTTTAGTGGTGCATTCGCTTGCAATGTATGTTTGGTTTGTGGGCCAAGCACCATATCCTCTATGGGATCATGGCGCTGGAACGGAACTCTTATCCTGTTCCGAGGGTTATTATATGGGGTCCGGTCGACTGTTTTAGCGGCCCGCCCAGGGATTTGACCCCGGGTCACCGGCACAGAAGACAGGAATCCTGCCCCTGCGCCAGATCGCTCCCCTTTGTATTTTATAATAATGATAATCATACAATTGATGACGTCACAAGGTTGTGAGATACATCACCATTCAGTGAGCATAGAGCTGTGTTCTGACCCGTCAATTATCGCGGGGATTCCGGGGAATCGGTAGAAAAGTGTTTTATAATTATTTGTTTTCTAATGATTCCGGTAGCAAGTAGTTAACAGGAATACCAATGTGTGAGTACATTGCCGAACTGCAGTAGAGTAAAATGCCTGCCGGGGATTCCATGGATTTCTGCCGGGAATGTGATGGTCAGAACACAGCCTTAAACGCACAGATCATGTTTTAAAGGAAACAAATCACTTTCATAGTAGGAATTGTAACTAGGATAGCAGTTTTGAAGGCCATGTGGAGAAATCACCTACTGCACGTTATGTTTGTTTGTAAAAACTCTACCGCCGAATATAATTGATTTTTGTTCTGCTGTGTCGAAAAGCTTCACCTGGAAGCATATGTTGAACGCAGCGTTCCTGGAACAGTGAGCGAGCACTTCACCACGGAATATATTATGCTAATTATGTAAGCAATGATGATGAAATAATTGTATTTTTACTTATGTACTTAATACATATTTTTTCCGAGCTTTTCCAATTCACTTTTTTCTCCTTTCGAAGCACACAATGTCATAGCCCATATCAACATTCACCACTGCATAAATTTGCGCTACTTCTCGCAATCTATGCATACTGCATATGCGAGTCTTTGTTTTCGAAATTTATAGTTTTCGGAAATAAATGCTTTTAGGGCTGTATATGGATAATTTAGTCAAACAAATGACATATTATTATTTTCAGGTTCGAATACCCATTTGCATCGATTCGGCAATGTGACTGGTCTCCTTAAACTCTATATCGGATTAATTTATGTGTTTGAATCGCAATCTAGCATGACAACTTTTCCAAACATATTTGTTTGTGAAAAATAAGTCATAACGTTAAAAGAAGGAAGGATTTAAAAGATATTATATACATACGTTGTAATCTAATTAAAGTATTACAGGTAATCCGATATCATGAATGCTTTGAATTGGGGCAAGGCTGTCCAAAAATGGGCATACTCTATATTATATCACGCTATATGACTTCGGCAAATTCATTTTATAGTGTAGGTACTGCTACCGCATCAATGCGTTTTGAGAGCGTCTAACGACGCTGTGATAAATATAGCTTTACCGTTGTCTCATCAATACGTATAGTATATATGCTAGCCGGCACTACCTCTTCAAAGATAAACATAACAATTCGTTGAAAATGCCCACGCGCTTCAGTCACAAAATTAGCATTGCACTACCATATACCTCGACTTCCTTGGGTTCGCAAACCTCTTTTCGACTAGACATTTATCTCACCCTGTCGGAGGTAACCCGCGCTGCTGTCACTGACCTGCATGCTCGTGCAGACTGCTACTGGACGAACAGTAGCCGTCGTCTCGGATTGTCATCCAGAAGCTCTTGGGTCGTTTGAAGCGAGCCCCGGGGGCGGCCGGGGGCGGCTTGGTGGCTGGCATAGCTGCGGCTAGCTGCCTGCCTGGCTGCCTGGCGTGCCGGCGGGAGCCACACACCTACCGGGAAGGCCGGCGCGCCGGTGGACGGCCGCACAGCGCCGCCTGGTGACCACCAGAGGCGCTGGGGTCGCGCGCCTCCCGATGATTGCCGGCTGTTCACAGAAGAATGGAGCACGGCGTGCGGCGGCAATGAAGCTCCGTGATAAATACCAGCGCGGAATGCAATCTGGCGCGCCTGTCGTGGAATTCTGTGAGCGACAGCGGACAGCTCAGCGGCGGCGACAGCAGCGGCAGCAGCGGCAGCAGCGGCAGCAGCGGCAGCAGCGGCAGCAGCGGCAGCAGCGGCAGCAGCGGCAGCAGCGGCAGCGGCAGCGGCAGCGGCAGCAGTGGATTCCGACGATAGTGTCATGGCGCAGTGAGGAGGAGAATCAGATGGACAAAGTCGGAGACCGTACGGAAATGTCCTAATGCGCCCACGCCCCTCAGCGAACAGGCCATTACCTCAGCCGCCGGTATGCAGACATAACTGGGTGCGGCTTCTCAATGACACAGGCCTGAGTGGACGGACAGCTCTGATGCAGCGTCGCACCCGCAGTGATGCGTTTTGTCAGGAGACACATACATCATCGCATTGACAAATAAACCCTTTTTGTTGTGGTGTAATAATCTGGTGCAGTGTGTTTTATGTTATGCCAGGAACCCTTCTGATTACAGTACAAATACAAACAAATAGTCGACTGAGTGATTTGTGTGGCTGTATTGAACGTAATTCGTCGTTTGTTTAATGCACGTAATATCAGCGCAGAATACGGTGGTCGATAACGTCTTCAGTTCAATGCTACTGTCCCAATTGACAGACACTCAGCGTGATATGACGCCTGGTGTCGGTTGGAGAATTACATGAGCTCCGGACGAAATCATATAGAATAAGCAGATGCATAATGCTCTGCGCGATAGTGGAGCAGTCTTTGTGTCCTGACAATTTGCGTTTAAGACATGTTGATTTGTCTAATGCGTTAAATATGAACGTAAGTTTGCAGCACTTTAACATCCTTCGACCTGGTGGGGGTCATTTTTGTCCGCTGAGGTTTTTCAGGAATTACGGGAAATGGCGGTGTGCTGCGCCACCGACTTTAGTACAGTTACTCGGGCATCATATTACCCACATTGTGTGAAATTATGTTCTTTAGTCATCTCAGGTCAGGAGGTCAGGAGGTCAGGTCATCTCAGGTCAATCACGTCAAATGAATATACACAAATACACGTTTGTATAACTACAATTTGTTTGTGTCGGATTTTTTTTTATATCGGTGACCTAAGATCGGGTCGATTTTGTGACCTGCCATTTTAAGTCAATTGGGAAGTATGTAAATGCTTTCTTTTCCGAGACTACGAAAAATTACAGCCAGATGTTGCCTCTGGTTATCCTTCTGGATCTTGTTATCATAAGTCATTATTGATGACCTAGGCGCAATTTTTGTTCAGTGACCCCTAAAGGGTCAGCTGAGGTCATCCGAGGTCACCAACACTTATAATACCTCTCGGCATAATGAAGATAGATAAGTCAAACCGGCACCAGTGTGTTTGTATCGTCGTGACACGTCTTGCAACATGCAACATTACCTACTCTACTTGGGTTACCGCTTGACCTTGAACTGAGGTCAAATTTATAATTTACCTTACCTAGTTAGCAGTAATTTGTCTTGAGAAGCATCTTGACGAGACAAACCCGATGGTGTCAACATTTTTTTATTCTCTATTAGGTAAACAGTTTTTCCCGAAAATAGTTTTATTAATAAATAAATAAATGACCTCTGATGACCTTTGGAGGCCATCTCTGGAGGTCAATAGGAGGTACCTATTTTTAATCTGAGGACACCCTAAGTGATTGCATATTTTCTAGAGCTTTTCATTTCTGTCTAGCTATCATATTTCCCGAGATATTTGGGGGTGTTAGAAACGAAGTCCTAAAATTTGAAAATTTGATCTTTGATGACCTCTGGTTATCTCAATATTGACCTAAGCAAATAATAACTGAAGTAACTTCAAATGTCCATGTCCATTGCTTTCGAACGCCTTTTTATTCTTCTACCCCCTTATTTTTGTAGTTAGAGGGGTCATTTTGACCGTCATCAGGGGAAGGCTGCACAGAGGGCTACCGGGGCGCGTGTTAACGTAGTTTTATCAAAAATATTCAGATGAAACGCTTTTCGTGTCGGATAGCTTCAGCTTACTTGGGCATAGCTTGATCCGTCAGATGAAAATAAGGGTACCTTTCTATCAGGCACGTAGTCAGGATTTTTATCAGGGGGGGGGGCACGTCGAAAAAAATTGCTTCTCAGCCAGATGTTGTTGACTAGGGGGGATAGGGTCGTTTCGTCAGAAAAAATACAATTCTATCTAGCGCAAATTTATCTTGCTAAAGGGGGGCATGCCCCATGATCCCCTTGGCCACGTTCCTGCTTTTGATAAATGCTTTGGCTTTTTGCTTTTCCGCAAAACATAGCTTGCGCAGAAGGGCCAACAGTTCTCAAATTTATCATTTTGTAAGACCTATCAAGCTTACANGCAAAATTTGGCGGCGCTACGCGCCGCCGTTTTTTCGTCATCTTGATAAAACATGAGGGGGGTGTTCAACCCCCCCTTGTGGGGCGCGGGTTAAGCAATACGGGAACCAGCTGACTGCGATTCCTTGGAGCCTGGAGGATCCCGACGAACAATTGCACGTGCGTGGAGACGATTACGTGACGAATCCTTACGCCTTTACCTTACTTAGACTACCTTGGCAATACCTTCGATAGAGCTTGCCTAGAGTTATCCAATGCCGTTTTCTGCTTGTCGCTACGTTGCGTAGTTTTGCAGATCTCACGGGGGGGATGGCGGATATCACCTTCCCCCCTGCAGTTCTTGTTCGGCGCGAACCCCCTGCAGTGCGCGGGATAACTATCATTTTAGGCCCATGCGCCATATAAAATCACCGGTTCCCTAAGATCTGACGGAAAAACGGGTCTGAGGACACAGTCTACTGCACACGCCTATGATTTTTGAATTGTTAATAATCGTCATCACATATCAGTTTCCTACTCAATAACTATCGATCACTGTTTATTGAATTAAAATCGGTTGATAAACACGGCAGCTGTGTTCGATCAAAATACCTCTAATTTTTGTTCTTTTTGGGCCCCCGTTGCCCCCTATTTTTTGTTTTTGTTTTTTAGAAATGTAGATCATGTTAAGGTGAATTGACCAACGTTTGATTTGTGAAAATCGGACGGGTAGATCTCGAGATCTCCGGGGGGGACGAATATGCACCCCCCCTGCCACTAATAGGGGTAGCCGGGAGCCTGCCACTAATAGGGTTAAATGTTTATTACAGTAGACTTGTGTTACCTTTGGCATTACATTAGCTATACACTAGTCATACTTATGGCAGCACGAAGGTTTTTTTCACAAAAAAAAATAATATGACGTCATCAGCCCAAATATTAAAACGCATTTTTTATGAAACTGAGCGATGTTTTTGAGAAACAAATGTAATAATCGTGTTCAGCAGCAATTACTCCATATTTTGCACCACAAACAACGTACATTTGATAACTTTTTGGAAGGTTGCAGTGTCCCTTTAACCCGCGCGGGGTAGGGGTATTCAGCCGAACGCGTGGCGTAGGGAGGAGTGTCAATTGTACCCCCCCCCCCTCTTAACTTCCGAACGAATAACCGCAGCGACACGCGCAAGGTGGCGATCGTTAAATATAATGTTTAACCCGCGCACTGCAGGGGGTTCGGCCGAACACGAACTGCAGGGGGGTTGATTTCCGCCCCCCGTTGATATCTCAAAACTCGCAAACCGTAGCGACAAGCGGAAAACATTAGATAGCTCTTAGGCAAGCTTCTATCGGAAAGTATTTCAGTCTTCTGGATCAGGTCACAATTGAGGTCCCAGTGTTTCACCAAAGGTCAGATTTTCCGGTTTTAGGACTCTTTTAGGACTCTTTTCCAAGAAACCGATATATCTCGGATAACTATGAAGCTAGGAGCAAACAATTAGAAAGAGGGCAATCGAATAGCTATTGAAATATGCAATTGCATTTATTGTCCTCCAAAATTGATCTCAGAATCAATAGTTCAGGCTCCAGAGGTTCCATGAAAGGGTCAAAAATACTGTTTTTTAGCCAAAACAGTTATTTCGTGAATTAGCATTGTCAGCTAAAGAAAGATAGGAAACCAAATTGACGCCATCGTGTTTCTCATTGATGCGCTTTTTGAACACATATTACAACGGTGACCTGGTAAGGTCAATTTCAAATACCTCAGGTCAAGGTCTTTGTGACCCAGGCTAGGTCATGTTGCATATGGGCAACGCGGCTAACGAGACAAACACATTGGTGTCAACTAATCGTCTCTATCCACTTTTCATCAATAGTTATTTAAGCAAATCATTGCTGATGACCCTCAGATGAACTCATATGACCTTGTATAAAGCACTGAGCAACCAATTCACCTTGATCATTCAGAACGGAGCAAAAATTAGCATATTCTGAAGAATGAGCCCTGATCCAATGAATTTTTACTGAAAGGGAAGCATTGAAACTGAATTCTATTGTGTCACCGATTACGAAAAAGTCCGAGATGACGAATTGTAGGTACTGAGTATTCTTAATGAAATCCTGCAAGTTCAAAACTTTCGAAAAAAAAGACTGTGCTTTGGCACCAGAACGCAAACTTTTTTCAAGTGAGGTCACTTGGACAGGGACTTGTGGACCTGACCTGAGATGACCTGAAGTCAAAACTTTTCCAAAGTGTGGGTAATTGATGCCCAGACAGGTGTACGAAATTTGGCGGCGCTGCGCGCCGCCGTTTTTCCGCCACTGCATAAAAACCTGAGGGGTGGGGGGGTGGGGGGTGGGGGGCGGAAATCAACCCCCCTGCAGTGCGTGGGTTAAGGTAGTAAGGTGGTAGTGTCCCTTTAACAGCCGTATTGGGATGACATTCCCTGAATGGAGTGATCCTGCTGTTTGGTAAGTTGATCTCACTGTTTGGTAAGTTGATCTCACTATTTGGTCAGTGGATCAATTCACGTGCCTTTATGAGTTGGCATCCTCCATTACGGACAAATATAACTAAAAATTGCAGTCAGTATTTCCGCGCTGCAAAAACACAGATAACAATATATGTCTGTCCATTGCTGAATGTACGTGCCTTTTGCATAGCGAACCTCCAAAATGACCTTAACCCGCCATTGGCTCGGGGGGGGGCGAAAAACGTCAGAGATTTTCACTATTGCTCAGAAACCAACAGAGCTTTCAACGCAAAACTTTTTGTATCTTATTCTACATCAATTTGGCGTCTTCAATGCAAATTAAAAAAAATAGTCAAAAATGTTTCGAGTTACATTGAATTTAGGAACTACACACCACTTTGACGCAAATATCAGCTAAGCTCTAACAGGCTGTAAAAAAACGATTCCTTAAGCAAAATGCATTTCAAAAACGTCAAAAGATAGCAAACTGCAAAAGGGTAAAAAATGGATATCTCATTTTTTTACCCGCTTTAACCCGCGCCCCACTGGGGGGGGGGTGTTTGAACACCCCCCCTCATGTTTTATCAAGATAACGAAAAACAGCGGCGCGTAGCGCCGCCAAATTTGGCATAACTATTCACTGATTTTCCAGACATTTTGCGAAAATTCAAGTTTCGTGTCAGGTCAGGTCAGGTCACCAGGTCAGGTCAAGGACCCTAACCTACAAAAACGTTTGCGGTCGTGCCATAACTACAGTTTTTAAAGGGATCGATATTAAACTTGTCAGGATTACATTAGTCATTAGTATCTACCAAAATGTTTATTTTGGATTTTTGTATCGGGGACCTTTAGGTCGGGTCAATTTTGCGATCTCCCCATTATAAGTTCATGGAGAAATAATCAACATGCTTTCTTTTGTCGACGGATATTCAGTCCATTCCTTCTGGATGATGTTATCATATGATATTATGTATGATCCAAGTGCAGGTTGCTCAGGGAACATAACGGGGTCATCTGAGTCATCGAGGGTCACCAAACACCTTTTCGTCAATTAAACTCTGGCCAAAATTAAGATAAGAGAACTGCAACTGTCAACAGTGTGTTTGTCTCGTCCAAGACACATCTTACTGATTTTGCAAACAGTGACCTTACTTGGGTCACCCACTTGACCTTGACCTGAGGTCATTTTTTTTAAGTTGACCTAACATGATCAAATTTGACATATTTTAAAGTGCTCGACGAGACAAACACGATGGCGTAAACAGTATGGCGTTATCTTTGTTAGGTAAGAAGTTATTTACGAAAATATTTTTGCCAAAATCAGCTTTTTGACTTTAAATGACCTCTAGAGGCCTAAACTATTGACCTTGAGGTCAATTTTGAGGCATACATGCAGAATAGGCAAAATTTCAAGGCTAGCGATAGTTTTGAAACGTTTGTTTTCTAGATAGATATATTGGGGGTATTCTGGAGCGATGTCCTAAAACTTGAAAGTTTGACCTTCGATGACCTCTAGTGACCTGAGTTTTGACGTGAGCGAAAAAAAAGTCTGAAATAGTTTCGAAATTATTTTTGATAACAGTTCGAACAATGTCCTTTGTTTTGGTCTACGTGCTATGGGAGCCGAGTTAGAGGGTGGGGGTTCAAACACCCCCCCCCCAGTCGGGCGAAGGAAATGCAGAGGCCCAGTCGGGCGCGGGTTATAACAAAAAAACATGTTTAAAAAAAAAATGTCTACAAAATCACCATTTTTTGAAAATTGCAAAAATACGGAAGATATGTAAGAGAACCACATGTATAGATTACCCAAACCGAATTTCAAAGCCATATTGATATTTTTGAAACCCTGATTGCTTCCCAAGTATGATTACCTCATGACGTCACTTTTTAAAGTACGTTTGGGGACTTTATCGACAGGATAAATAACATAAATGGTATCACTGTGTTGCTGAGACAAAACTGAATTATAAAAATGCATTTTAAATTTATATTTATTAGTTTTCTAAATTTGACCTCTTATAGCCTGACCTTGACCTTATATCGGATCAGATCTGAAAATTGCTGCTATAATCGAGTTATTTGTGTAAGATAACCCATAAAACATAAGTTGCATGATCTATTGCAAATAGTGACCTTATTTGACCTGACTCTGACCTTGACTATTGCTTACAATTTCACTTTTGCTTATACGAGAGATGCACTATACATTTAAAAGCACTTTTTGCGATTTTTTATTATCAATATACGGCTTTGGATGGGCAGTATGGCTCAAAAACTGAAATAACTACCATTTGATCTTTGACTTGACTGTGACCTGACATATGACCTTAATTTTGTAGGTGCAGAACGAGAGCTGCGTGAGGAGGTCGGCAAGCTTCGTGAAAACAAAGTGCATTAGCTTCTGCTGAAGGAAGGAATCGACTGGGAGTCTACTCCTCCCGGTGCATCATCGCAAGGCGTCGTGTGGGAGAGGCAAATCCGCAGCATTAGAAAGGTTCTGAACGCTGTTCTGAAGGAGTAATCGTTGAAAGATGAGTCGCTGCGTACGTTCCTGTGTTAGGTCGAAGCAGTCCTCAATAGCAGGCCGCTGACGACCGTCTCCAGCGATCCGTCTGATCTGCAGCCTCTGACTCCCAATGATGTGCTGCTGCTGCGTGGTGGGCCTGTTCCAGACATAATTTTCAGTGAGCAGGACAACTTCGAGGGTCGAATATGGAGGCAGGTGCAGTATCTGGCAGACGTGTTCTGGAAGCGCTGGCTGAGGGAGTATTTGTCATTACTACAGATCCGTCAAAAATGGAACAAAGTTTACAGAAGCCTCTCTTTCGGTGACGTAGTACTGGTTGCTGACATGAACATGCCACGCTGTCGGTGGCCTCTGGGGTGTGTGTCTGAGGTATTCCCAGAGAGGAAAGGTTTGGTGCGTTTTGCCATGGTGAAGACGGCTGCATCAGTCTTGAAGAGGCCGATCTCAAAGCTGGTTCTCGTGTTGGAGACGGAATAGTTATAGATCAATGCAAAAGATCGAAGCAGAAGATGCTGCTGTCTGTTTATATCGCGTATTCGTAATGGTACTCCCAGAAGACTCGTTTTCGTTCCAATTAGTCCAATTAGTGCAGTCTCATCTGGCAGAATCCAGAAGATTCACACAAATAAATTCGGGGTCCAAAAAGAAAGATTTCGTCACAACAAATCGAATAGTATTCGTACCATCAAAATCTGCCGAGCGGTTCTCGATATCTCTGGGGGGGGGGCAGAATCTGCCCCCCCCCCCACCCCCACGCAGGTTAACGTAATTCGAATAGGGTTAAGCCATCAGGTCCACAAGCCTTGTTCACACTAAGTTCCCGCAAAATCAGCGCCACGCGGCCGGGCGGTACATGAATGGTTGATAGCCCGGCTCAGTTAAGGACTGGTGGTTCCGGTTAGAGTTCGACATGGCTGCACTTTTTCTTGTCCAAGCCGCCCCACAGCCATGACGTCGCAGCCACACCTAGCCACAGCCACTCCCAAATATAAATGGCTGACGGTTGGCCAGCCGTGACGATTTTTGTAAATGTATGTAATGTGTGTATTTTCAGTCTAAAGATATGGCAACATGCCGAGGCTTCTTTTAACCATGATTGGTTTGATATGATTCATGAAAAAGCAGGAAGACTATGCATATGCAGCCACAGCCGTAGCCACAGCCATGATCTATAGATTTTCCAGTCAGGCTTACCCCATTAGCCATGGGGTTCGGCCGGCCATGGGGATAGCAGCCCCATGTATAACTCTAGATCCGGTGTGTCGCTAATATGAGGGTCGCTATATTTCTTCGAAAAACAAACATTAAAACAGTTCGCTCGAGCAATGACATCTTTATATACGCAGCCATCGTACTCAAGAACGGGTGACACCTTTTCACTTGATTTAACCCGCGCGGCGTAGGGGTGGGTAAATATTTCCCCCCCTGACGTATTTCCGCAATACCTTAAAAACGGTAACAGATAACGACGTCAAAGTTTCAGTACCTTATTTAGCATCAATTTGACGTCTACCTAACAAATTTCATCGAAAACAAAAGAGAACTTTGGGAGATAGTGACGTTTTGATGACGTCATGTCATGCCATTTTTGGTTGAATAACGATCAATGTTTGATGCTCGTAGAAAACATAGTTTAAAGTCAAATCGCAAACGAAGAAAACTGTTAATAGAAAGATAAATTAAATTCACTACAAGATGCAGTTCGATTTCAAAAATTGGGTTTTTGACTCCAAAAAATAAAATAAATTTTTTTTTTTTCAGAAATTTTCCCCAAAATTAAAAAATTTCAAAGTATGTCTAAAAAACCAAATTATATTATATATATATGAGAACCAAGTGTAATGAAGACCCAGACTGAATTTCAACGTAATAGAAACTCCGTTTTTCAGTACTGATTGCTCTCCAAGCATAAGTATGTAATGACATCATTTTTCAAAATAACGTTTTTGGGATTTTTTGACCCTGATACAAATAATAAATGTCATGTTTGTGTTTATGAGACAAAACTAACCTAGAAACATGCATTGTTTACTCATATTCGTCATTTTTCAGTTTTGACCTTAGATTACCTGATCTTGACCTTTGACGGGGTCAAGTTGTAAAAATGACTGTTTCTGTCGATTCTTACGTGCAAAAATGACCCCTAAAACATGTGTCACAAAGGCTATTTACTCTTCGTGACAGTGACTTTTGTGACCTGACCTTGACCGTTGACATTTGCATTGCAATTCACTTTTACTTAATGCATGATTATTACACCTTGAGCTTTATGTGCATTGACAGGTCTTAATTAAAAGGATTTTAATTGAAAGTATATGAACCATTAAACTCAAATTTACTCGAAACTTTCCAGTGATCTGACCGTACCTTACATTTGACCTAACTTGAAAAAAAAATCTTCGTGTATACATTCGATAGTTTTCATTGAGGCTTTCGATCGCCGCCTTGCGCGTCTCGCTGCGGTTATTGGTTCGGAAGATAAGAGGGGGGTAATATTTACCCCCCACCCCCTACGCCGCGCGTTCGGCGAGAGACCCCTACGCCGCGCGGGTTTACCCGCGCCGGGCCGGGAGGGGGGGGGTGGTGTTTATACAAATTTGCAGTACCTGTTAGATCATGTTTTGGACAACTTTCATATTTCATACAAGTTTTGACACTATCAGTTAGTCAGGGTCGCCAGCGTAGTGAGATGTAAACCACTCCGAAAAGTTTGCGTTTCCACCCAAAGCCACATTTTTTAACGGATTGGTTTCGACTTACATGGTTTCATAGAGCGTGACTATCTAAAGTTATGTATATCTCGGATTTTTTTATATTCGGTGACCTAAGATCAAGGTCAATTTCCTGAACTCCCATTATAAATAAATGGTGAAAATAATCAGATGCTCTTATTCTAAAGGTATTGCATTGATCAGGCTGATTATTTCAGAATCATGTTATTTTAGCTCATTCTGAATGACCTAGGTGCGATTGTTTCTAAGAGATCTCTACAAGTCATCAGCAGGTTCATCTGAGGGTCATCAGCAATTATTTGCTAATAACTTCTGATAGAATGAAGATAGAGACGAGCAGATGACACCACTGTATTTGTATCGTCTGTCCACGTCGCCCCATATGTAACATTACCTATCTGGATCATCAAATGACCTTGACCTGAGGTCAAATTTTGAAGTTGACCTTACGAGGTCATCATGTATATATTTCAAAGTATTGACGAGAGGAACACGATAGTGTTAACCCGCGACCCACTGCGCCTCTGCATTTCCTTCGCCCGACTGGGAGGGGGTGGTGTTTGAACCCCCCCTCTAACTCGGCTCTCATGCCACGTAGACCAAAACAAAAAACACCGTTCGAACCGTTATCAAAATCATTTTGAAACTATTTTGGACTTGTTTTCGCTCACGTCAGAACTCAGGTCACCAGAGGTCATCGAAGGTCAAATTTTCCAGTTTTAGGACATCGCTCCAGAAACCCCCAAATATCTCGGAAACTATGCTATCTAGAAACAAACGTTAAAAGGACAATCACTAGCCAAATAAATTTGCAATCGCGATTATGTTCTCAAAATTGACCTCAGTTCAATAGTTTAGGCTCTAGAGGTCATGAAAGTCAAAATGCTGATTTTGGTAAAATATGTGTTTGTGAATAACTTCCTATCTAACAAAGATAATGCCATACTGTTTACGCCATCGTGTTTGTCTCGTCAATGCTCTTTGAAATATATACATTTTTTATGTTAGAATAACTTAAAAATTTGACCTCAGGTCAAGGTCAAGTGGTGTCCCAAGTAGATCATGTTTGATATCAGTAGATGTGTATTGATGAGACGAACACACTGGTGTATGTTGCAGTTCTGTCTTCATTATGGCCAGAGTTATTGACGGAAAGGTGTTGGTGACCTCGGATGACCTCAGATGACCCCGTAAGGTTCCCTGAGCACAACCTGCACTTGGATTATGCATAATATCATATTATTACATCATCCAGAAGGAAATGGACTGATATCGTCGACAAAGAAAGCATTCGAATATTTATCTATTGTCTTATAATGGGGAGATCGAAAAATTGATCCGACCTAAGGTCATCGATACAAAAAATCCGAGATAAACATTTTGTTGATACTAATGACTTAATGTAATCCTGCAAGTTTGATATCGATCCCTTACAAACTGTAGTCATGGCACGACTGCAAACGTTTTTGTAGGTAGGGTCACTTGACCTGACCTGGTGACTTGACCTGACCAGACACGAAACTTGAATTTTCGCAAAAAGTCCGGAAAGAATCAGTGAATAGCTATGCCCAATTTGGCGGCGCTACGCGCTGCCGTTTTTTAGTTATCTTGATAAAACTTGAGGGGTGTGTTCAAACACCCCCCCTAGTGGGGCGCTGGTTAAAATTATTTATTTGCCATTATTATATAAAATGTTATTCAAGAAAACAGATTTTACCCAAAACTGCATTTTTGACATTTGATGACCTCTGGAGCCTAAACTATTGATCTGAGCTCAAACTTGATGACATGGGTGCGATTGCAAATTTAAATAGCTTTAGAATGCTCCATTACTTGTTTACTCCTAGCTATCATAGTTTCCGATATATTTAGAGATATCTGCAGCCATGTCCTAAATCTTGAAATTTTGACCTTTGAGGACCTTTGGTGACTCTAATATTGACCTGATACAAATTCAAAGACATAGTTTCCAAATCCCTTTTGACGAGCTCTCGAACGGTATTTTTGGTTTATGTCTAGGTTCCATAGGCGCCGAGATAGAAAAGAGGTGTCGAAACACCCCACTCCCACGTCCCGAGGAAGGTGGCGCCGAGCACCGGCCCGGCGCGGGTTAAGTGATTTAACAAACGTCCAATAACGCTTTGGGTTGTCTTTAAATTCGCGGATCAGTCCAGTAAGATAATCGCGGTAATTACGGTCAGCCAGACGCTTGAAATCGGCCCTAGCTCTAGCGTGTAAGGCAACGTTTTCGGCGAAAGGACGATTATTTGTACGCCTATGAGCCTGCTCAAAGAAGTTCGTGAACATGCTGGTCAAACCAGGGAGGAAATTTATGATGACGGAGCTCAATGATAGGCACATAATCGTTAACAGCAGCGAGTACAAAGTCGTAGAAAACATGTCAACAGCGGAGTCTACATCTACACACCCCAACATATGCCAAGGGATCAATATTAGAGCCCAGCGAAGGCCGACAAAGTCCGCGCGCTTATAGTTATAAGCTCGCGATCTCGTGCCAGAGTTCTAGAGATCCAGAGTTCCAGAGTGCCAGAGTGCCAGTGATCTCGTGCCAGTGCCAGAGTGCCAGAGCGCCTGGAGATTACCGCCTCTCCCATCACCCACGATATCTCGGGTATATTGAAGTCGCCGACCAGAAGAAACAGACGACTGTTGCGATGAAGTCTGCGCAGGAGGTCAGGTACTCGCTCCACGTCGCGATCCGAGTTTGGTGGTGGGTAAAACACGGCGAGGAGGGCGGCTGCTGAGGTTCCCAACTGGACGACTAGGGCTTCACAGTGCAACTCCAGATCTGGCCGGCAAACGGGTAAGAGTGTGGCTTTAACCGCACATGCCACTCCGCCTCCCCTTGCGTCCCTGTCTCTTCTAAACCACACGTAATCCGACACTCCGAGCTGCAGTTCTGAATCGAATACGTGCGGTCCCAGCCTGGTCTCAGTTATGCAGATAATATCGTATCCCGCCAGCTCGCCTGCGTGGGTGCGAAGTGTGCCGAGCATATTTTTTACACCACACACGTTCTGAGAGGAAATGCGAAGGGATTGAGCCGGGCCTGGGTTAGCTTGTACGTCGCCAGCCAGCAGACAACTCAGAAGGAGCCACCAGCAGCCGGCGGTCTTCAGGATCTCCTGTTATAGAAGACATATGTCCATATGTCTTCTATAACATGATTCTGTTCTAGTATAACATCCTTTTTTAGAAGACATATGTCCATCCTTTTTGAATATTGCCCCAAATTATGGTCGTCCTACACAAAAGGCCAAATGAAGCAAATTGAATGAGTTCATAGTGTAGTTACCAGATGAGTAGTTGCAATGACTTAAATATCAAGGAAGTCTCAGGAAGCTGAAGCTCACAAGAATATGTATATTCTCAGAAGAAAGAAGAGGCAAGGAGACGTGATCGAAGCCAACCAAATTGTCCACCACCTGCACGCACTAGATTTGGCTCACTTGTTTTAAATTAGGTGAGACAAAACCACGCGGGAATACCTCAAGCTGTACAAACCTCGACATCAAACACTAAAGGGATAAACAAAATAAAACGAAGAGATATTACCAAGTGAAATATGTTTTGGCAAACAAGCATACAGTTGAGCAACACTAAACATATTTAACCTGCACTCCACTCGGGAACATTAACTCGGGAAAGGCGTTTGAATACCAACACCCTGACACTTTATAACGAAAAAGCGAAAAAGCGAAGAAAAAAATAGCAAAAAAAACGAAAAAGCGGCTGCGGATAGTGCCGCAAAAATAAACATAACTTATTATTGATCTTTTCATCACAAATTTGCGAAAATTCAAGTTTTGTGTCGGATTAGGTCAGGTCACCAGGTTAGGTCAAACCCTACTTCCTAAAAAAATGTGTGGTCTTGCCATGACCACAGTTTATATGGGATCGATATCATTTTGTAATAATTGCATTATATCGTTACTATCTACAAATTGTATATCGCTAACTTCTTATATCGGTGACCTGAGGTCAAGTCAATTTCATAACCATTGCAGGTTCTGTTCATTGACCAATACGGTGTAATCTTAGGTCATCCGAGGTCAGCACAATCTTTTTGCCAGGGACTTTCATTGGCTGAGTGCACCCATGGGTGCCCACAGGGGTGGTAAAGTGTTCTGTCCTTATGGACAAGGTCGGGGGAAAATGTTCATTCTGATGTGGTACCCCGGGGGCAAAATGATAGTAAAAATAATAACTATGTCATTCCTGTGAAACTAAGTGATAATCCTTAGAAATACTGTTTGTCAAAATCACATTAGATGTATTTCTTCATCACGATCATCAAAACACGTTCAATCGTATGTATGATCACCTACATTTTTTATTAAATTAGCAGTTGCGTTTAAGCTCTTGATTTCAATGATTTAGTTTCACCATATTTCCGACGAAAAAAATGAAGGTATACCAGTATCCAGTAGTAAGTAGTTTTTCCCCGGACCCGGACCCGGACCCAGCCTTGTGTATTTTTATCATAGGAATTCATACTGACGGTCAGGGATTTTAGGTTTTACCAGCGGACTTTGAAGAATTATACTAAAATAGTATAAAAATCGGGGCATTCAGTTAACTTCGCAGCAGTATTTGATAATTGCGTCATTAGGGCAATGTGATAATAATTGTTTGTATACAAACCAAAATTAAATATATTAATCCTATCACCGAAAGACTAACTTATCACCAAAAATGTTTTTACAATCACGAAATGTAGCAACATATTGAGATATGAACGATAGATGTTTAAAATATTGAAATGGCTCAAGTGTTAAGGTGTGTTTGTTTAGGGTGAGATTAATTTAGGTCTGTGGTTTAGGTTGTAATTTAGGTTTGTTAGTAATTTGCCCTATGCAATGTGAATTGGGTTATATAAATGACGCCATCAACGGCTGGTGTGATGCGACACCTAGATTGCTACTACCAGTGTCGTAATCCTTTAAAGGGAATATAGCACCTTGGGAAAAGTATGTATAATGATGGAGGAGAATGCCCTGATTACGGTCCTGGCATTCACTTTTGCGAAAAAAGTCAGAATTTGTTGTAATTTGAAAAATAGTAATATGTTGACATGTGACGTCACAACAATATTGCGTCTTCAAAGCGAGTTGTGACGTCACAAGGAGGCATCGAACGGCAAAAATCGTTCCTTGAATCAGATATATAAAAACGTAAACAACTGCGTTCGCTAATTCCCGACTCGCCAATAGTATTGGACGCGATTATAATTGTGTTAATGTTTGCACTAAGGTCTATTCTAAGCATCGTTTATTATTTTTTTAATAGGAAATCGACTAACAATTGACAATGATAGTTACTTAAAACTATTTCCACACCAGAGTGAATTTGTCCATTGTGTGATTTGCCCATCGTGATCGAGTGGAATTATTTAGTAAGTATTGAATATGCTTCTATTGCAGAGCAATTTGCAGCTACGGGTACAGACAACCCACCAACAGTTGGGCCTTTTGAAGACCTGTGTATGCATTATTTTCAAATGGGAATCCAATGCAAATTCACAAAGTTATGGTCAATACTGTTTCTGGGAAAACCGAGCATCTTCGTCAACNTTAAAACTATATCCACACCAGAGTGAATTTGTCCAATGTGTGATTATCACATTGAGTGAAATTCATTAGTTAGCACTGCATATGCTTATATTGTGGATAATATTTAAGCTAACGGTGAGGGACACCCATCAACAGTTGTGCCCTTTAAAGACCTTTGTCTGTATTATTTTCAAATGGAAATCCAATGCAAATTCACAAAGATATGGCCAATCATGTTTTGGGGGAAAACCGAGCTTCTCGTAAATAACACAAACTGTCTTATATTTGTTGATATATCGCATGGACATTGACCAGCCACCCATCAACACATTTTTCAACTCACATAGTATCTATGGGTGATTTTTAATTGGAAATAGGTTCACAATTGACAAAAATATGTATTTATAACATATCCATCAGAGTGAATTTGCCCATTGACATTAAGTAAAATACATTAGTTAGTACTGAATATGCCTCCATTGCGGATAATATTGCAGCTACCGGTTCGAGCTACCCATCAACAGTTGGCTCTTTCAAAGACCATTGTCTGCATTATCCAAAATCGTAGGAATGCAACGAAGAAAATTCACATGCTTTAGCATTTGAGTTTTCTTCGGCATTCCGGAGATTTTATTCACGGGGACTAGAGCTGGCAGCCAGCTTTTCATTTCCGTCTGTATGTCTGTCTGTCGTCTGTCGTCTGTCGTCTGTCGTCTGTCGTCTGTCGTCTGTCGTCTGTCGTCTGTCGTCTGTCCTCTGTCTGTACAAGGTTTCTGGCGGCTAGCGGGAAAACCGTGCGCGGCACTCGCACCAAATTTTCAGGATGTGTAGACACGTCAGGCGGATAGGTGCTTTTGCACTTTCCAGGGATGCAGAGTGCACGTGGCACGTGCTGCGAGGCACTTCCGAAATAGGGATTTCTGGGGCCTACAGGTCACATGTTGCGACCCCGGTGTATCAAACTTTGTGAAAAGATGGTCGCCATAGGAGGCTACGTGCTTTTTTGTGGTGGTGACGGTGCAGGGTGCATTGGACGCCAGCACGGGGCATCGAAACAGTTTTAGGGGACCTCCACCTGGTAGATTCGTGTCCGAGAACGGTGCGAGCTACGGGTACCAAAACCGGTGTGCGGATAGTAAATGAAACCGAATTCCACTATTTGTCACTTTCGTGGCTCGCACCCAACCGATACACACGTGAGCGCGCGACAAAGGCAGAAGGGGTGTAAAATGATACCCTCGTGGGGACCTGCCGTTAGGAGCACCGTTTTCGAGAACGCTGCTAGCTGTGGCTACCAGAAACGGCGTGGTGGATAGGAAAATGGGACCAGCTGCCACTATGTGGCACCACACTGGCGTCTATCCCACCGATGAGCTCGCAGAGCACGTGAACAAATGTTAAGGGCGTAAATGGTGCCTCACATTTGGTGGTCAATATCTCACAAAGTATCGGCTATACTGACTTGCAATTGGCTGCATATCTTCATGCATTGGTAGTGGCAACATTGCACGCAATAAACAATGTATATGTTGGTACGTGCGCACGTGCGAATGCCGAATGCCGCACCCAGATCTCGGAAATTGCTAGACCGATCGATCTGATATTTTGTGAGCAGGCAAATGCATGAGTTTTGGAGCGGCCCGCATGACACGGAATTCGAAGTCGATCGGCACGTGCGCACGTGGACGGGCTCCGATTTTGGATATCTCCGCCAACTTCAGATAGCTGGCGGACCTCTAGTCCAAAATCGTAGGAATGCAACGAAGAAAAAGTCACGTGCTTTAGCATTTGAGTCTCCGCCAACTGGATCTCCGCCAACTTCAGATAGCTGGCGGACCTCTAGTCCAAAATCGTAGGAATGCAACGAAGAAAAAGTCACATGCTTTAGCATTTGAGTTTTCTTCGGCATTCCGGCAGATTTTATTCACGGGGACTAGAGACTGGCAGCCAGCTTTTCATTTCCGTCTGTCTGTCGTCTGTCGTCTTGTCGTCTGTCGTCTGTCTGTACAAGGTTTCTGGCGGCTAGCGGGAAACCGTGCCGCCCCCAATGGAAAACCATGCCACCCCTATTTTCAAATGAATTCAATGCAAAACTGACAAAGAAAATTGACATTATTTTTATAGTAGATCAAGTCAATACCTTTCGGTGGCGGACCCCAGGACGCAATGATAACTGAAGACTCGGCGGACGGTTCAAAAGCGAAGTGCGCGTGGAAATCACAGTGGAGTAACTACTTATGACGTATGCGAAACGTCACAAATATGTCTTTTTCAAATATGCCCAAAATGCCCACGGTTTTGCGTCAACTCACAATAGGTCGTTTTGGAGGCAAAATTACAGTGTTAGAGGTTTCTCAGTACACCCGACAATCTGGCTATCTCAGGTTCAAAACTAATGTTATGGTGGTTTATCCCACGCCGATATCTCTCTTTGCCATGAATCACCGTGCTAGGCTACTTTTTTACCAACCGTCAGTTAACTGGAATTTAATCAACCATATGTGATTATCAATCTGATAATCCACGGCAGTGAAATATCGGAAAGTCTGTGTTAAACATGCATATTTTTTAGCGTAGCGGCGTGGGATAAATTATTACACCACTCGCGAGTATAAAGATGCGTTAATCGACTCGGCTTCGCCCGTCGGATTTAAACTGCACTATTTATACTCGCTCGTGGTGTAATACATATTATCCACGCCGATATCTCTCTTTGCATTGATCACGTGCTAGGCTATTTTTTTTTAAACTAACCGTCAGTTAACTAGGAATTTAATCACTACTATGGTATTATCAATTTCTGTTCAATCCACGGCTGTGAAATCTTCGGGATAAGTCTGTGTTTAAACATGTTTATTTTAGCGTTTAGCGGCCGTGGGATAAAAATTATTACACCACTCGCGAGTATAAAGATGCGTAATCGACTCGGCTTCGCACTCGTCGATTAACTGCATATTTATACTTCGCTCTGGATGTAATACATAATTATTCCCTTTAACATAATATAAAATTTGTTTGATCTGTACATTTTTTAACTCCGTAGTGCTTGAAAGCTACCGCTACATACTTGTTTTAAACTGGTGTGCAATATATATATATTGATAAAGTTAATTGAAAACTTTGTGAATTATTACACTTATCTGGGATATTCCATTTGAATAATAACTCCACAGTTTACTTAAAATTTAAAACTTAAATAATTAACTAGCTTTTGTGTTGCCAGACGATGTGGCTGTTTCGACCGTTGGGTGCGACTCCATGTCATTGAATGTCTGTAAAGTACATATTTCGGGCATTTAGATCATATTTATACTTTGCTACATATAAGCTTGCATTAAACAAAAGATGATTTTAAAAAATAACTAGATGAATTAGTAATTTAATGTTTTCAGTCATATCCACTTTTGAACGCAAAGATTGAAGATCATTAGCAGTTTATTTTTGTTCAGTTTTGCTGAGAAGATGGCCGGCCGCCCGGCTGCGTCCCTTGCGTACGAACGCGGCTAGTTGCAACCGTCGGCGGGGGAGGGGTAGCCTGTGCCGCATGGCGCTTCAACTGAGTCCGCGACGTGCTTTGTGGTGGGGGATCAGGGGCGTAGTAAGTCATTTGAAGTGTGGGGGGGAGTATCAGGGGCTGTGAATTTTATAGTCATTTTTTTAAACGTTTCGGTTTTTGAAGACAACAAAATTGCGTTTTTTTTTTAGTTCGAAATAGATGTTTGGTAAGACTCGTCATTTTACGTGTTCTAATGTTGTTGTTTTTTGTTGTTTGCTTAAAAAAATAGAACAAAAATGCACAATGACAAAATTGTTTGCGTGCTGCCTTAGGTGTTTCAGCACGCAAATACATTACATTCGCCTTCATTGTTGTATACTTTGTAAATCTATGGCGCAAACTTATGATCGAATTGTTCAGTTTGGTCAAGTCTGAGTAGAAGTGAAACTGTTTTCGACGAGAATTAAAATATAAAATTAGATCGAGCCATGAGATAGGGAATTTGTTATGACGTTTCATTATGTTTCATACTTCAATATATATATATATATATATATATATATATATATATATATATATATATATATATATATATGTGGTATTTATTAGTATGTATTTACATCAAAACAGGACCACTCCACAACAAGTGTGGCTATTCCGTGTCATAGGTCGGTTAAAAAAACAGTAGGGAAGTCATAAGTGTCACAGTGGGAAACTATCACGCCACATGTACACCAAACACACACACACCCACACACACACACACCCGCACATTACATCAAAGTCAATTATTCGAAAAGAAGGACCGGGCCGCCCGCTTGAAACGTGGCCGGGTTCCAGCCTCCCCATATCTCAGGCAACGTCGTTCCAGACAGCGATTGCCCCCCCCCGGCCCCCAAACGGTACGAAAATGAGCGCTGTCCGCCGCCGTTTTCATAGCAGGCGGGCGCAGGTTACTGATTCCTGTCGCGTGACCACGCTCGCAGGGCAGCGCATTCAGCGTAGGTGCGGAACAAAGAGACGACTTCCGCAGCTTCAACCCAGCACACATGCCTTCGTGAGCAAACAATCACCGTCTGGTAATCGCACATCTGGCGAGGCGGCCGAGGATGGTTCAGGTCATCCCGCGCGTGAGACGCATGATCATATTTGCTAGTCCAGTAACGACCCTGGTTGCAAAATTCACTACTTCATCAGTCTGTTTACGTTAGCAGCCGAACCATTTCCATATACAGAGATACAGTATCTCACGCGCGAGATGACTAGACCGTGCACAATAGTAAGCATCACGTTCTGCGGGAGGAAGTGCCTCAGGGGGTGGTCTCCCCACCGACCCGCACGCTGACAGGTAAGAGTTCGCGGGTGTTCTGCCGGGTGCCAAGGAGAAGGATTTCCGTTTTGGTATGCGTTGAGTATAAGTCCGTGTGCATTGCGAACCACCGATGATAAGCGAAGAAAGTGTCGTCTCCATGGCGTAGGATGAGGCTAGGAAGGTTGCGTTTGACATCGGATATAAGGGAACCTGGGTATCGTCAGCGTACTGTTCACCATGCAGCGTCCGGCGCGGCAAAGGCTGAGGTCGTTGGCAAAAATAGTGAATAACAGAGGATCAAGGGCAGAATCCCTGGAAGACACCGATGGTATTGGAAAGTGGGCTTGGAGATCACTTCTGTTCACCGGAAGAAGAAGAGTATGCAAACTGACTGGAGTATGACCAGTGAGATTAGGATGAAAACCAGTCGTCAATGCCATAGCAGCGCAGCTTAGAAAGAAGTTGTGAATGAGGAATTACGTCAAAGCATTTTACTAAGGTCCAAGAGGCACAAAAGAGAGACTTGCCCACGGTCCATGTTGGAAAAGATACGGTTAGTGATAGACAGCAGAGCGGTTTCTATGGAATGGCGGGGACGAAAACCATGTTGAGATGAGAAGAGGAGATGATTGTCGGACATGTAGGCAGATAGCTGGCGCTGTACCACACGCTCGACGATTTTGGCCATGATAGGGACTATAGAAATAGGACGATAGTTAGAGAATAGAGTTGGGTCGCCGGATTTGAAAATGGAATGAACCAGAGAGTGCTTCCAGGAATCGGGAAAGTCACATGAGGTAAGGCAGGTATTGACAACGTGGAGCAGGACAGGATATATATATATATATGCATATCTTGAACTCTTATAATGCAAATATTAAATGTGCTCTGTAAAACTATTTTAATCTGAAGCAATCCAAACTTTACATTTAGTCTAATAAAAATATTATAAAGTAAAGAATACCTATATGAATTAACTTAAATGTATATAGCCGATAAGTTGTAGATCCAATATCTATAAATTCACATAAGGCGAAATCCAAACCTGCATTTTCGCAATCCGCATAAGGCGTGTAAAAAGTTTTGCGGAATATAAGTTGTATGATAGTGTGAGCTCATGCTTAGTACTTAGTCCCTACTGCAGAATGTTTAGTGGCCGACTACGGAACACACATAAGGATAATCAGTATTATGGTGGCCATAAGATTGTCATATTTTCTTTCACAAGTATACAGTTTTGTAAACTAATTATGCTAGTAAAAATGTTCAAATTGAAGCCTAGAAACAACTAAAAATCTGTACATTCGGAAAAGGGAAACGTACATTCAAACCCCCAACTCACTTAACAGGCCTGAACAGTGAACGCCCTGAACGCGCTGAACGGCCTGAACAGTGTGCATTCGATTCCGTGGATTTCGATGGACATTTTTGCTTGGAAATAGGTCGATATTGATGTCCTATAACTCACCACAGAGATGTTTTATCCGGGACATCTTCACTTCTAGTGAAAGGTGATGGTTCTGATACTGTGTCTGATACTTAAAGTTAAGTTGTATGTTTTCCTTAACATGTTACATACAAACATGTTCATATCTATGCCTGTTTTATAAGTGAATCGGTCAGGATCATCTATTTATAAAAGCCGGCCGCAGAAAAAATTGCACCACGCAGTTGCACCTAATAGCTTGAACCCTCCTAGTTATTCCTCGAATACCTATGCTCTCAAGTTGAAACTACATTGTTTTGCGTTCACTTGCAACGGGGGACTCCAATAAGTTTTTTTTTATCTCAGTCTGTACCTATATTTTGGCCTCGAATGGCAAATGGCCCAAATTAAGACATTTCAACAAGTGAAGAATACTCCCATCTCTTGCATTCTTTGTTCAAAATTGGTTAATGGGATTATCGTGGGCCCCATTGGTGGATCTATATTAAGTTTTTGTCGCCATTGGAGGGACATCACCCCTAACAAAGTCATCAAAATGAAAAACTCATCGGATTTCGCTCCCTTATACATTGCTAAACGTTTTAAAATACACTTTCCTGATAAAAGTTTCGTAGAATGTACATGTTTCGTAGATGTCCTAAAATCTATTTCCGCATATGATGGTGAAAAATTGAGTTAAAATTATTAACAGAGGCGGCTCTAGGAGCAGATTTTGGTGGGCTTTTTCGGCGACATTTAGCAATAACACGGAGATGCGTTATTCATGGCTTCTCTGTAACTGCATTAACCCGCCATTGGCTGGGGGGGGGGGCGAAAAACGTCCCCCCTAAGGGATTTTCACAATAGCTCACAAACGAACAGCGTTATCAACGCCAAACTTCAGGTACTTTATCTTACATCAATTTGTCGTCTTAAATGCAATTTTTTTCTCCAAATCGTCGATTTATGTTTTATCCAGTTCATAATCAGAATTTAGGTGACTTCACTACACCACACTGTTGGCAGCAAATAATCAGCTAAGCTCAACAGGCTGAACAAAGACCATTCCTTAAGCAAAATATAATTCAAAAACGTTTAACGATAGCAAATGCACAGGTGGTATAAAAATTGCTATCGCGCGATTTTTGAAAATGTTGGAATTTTGACCCCCCCCCAAAAAAAAAAAACACAAAATCAACATTATTTTATTATTTTCTCAAAAAAAGTAGAAATTTGTAGCACGAACAATAATCTAAAGTTACCCAAAACCAAAATTTTCAAACCATATCTCGTAATTTATTAAAATCACTGATTGGCTCCCCAAGTATGATTACCTCCATGACTGTCTTTTTTTGAAAGTACGTTGTTGGGCCTTATCGACCAATATATAAAAAAAAATTATTCACCACTGTATTGTGAGGGACAAAACTGGATAAACACAAATGCATTTTTAATTTATTTGTAATATATTCCAAATTTGACCTATTCATGACCTGACCTTAGACCTTATATATCTTCGCAGTCAGGTCTGACACAATGCTCTAACTATCGTGTTATTTGTGCAATAATACCCATAAAACTCGCTGTCGCATGATCTCTTTTTTTTTGGGGCCCCCCCCCCACAGATATTTTTGGGGGGGGGTAGGGGCACTTAGGCTACTTGAAAGGGGTTTTATTGCACATACTAGCAAAATTTATTTGTCGCCCAAGGCCGGGCGGGGGTCGCGTATCCACGGCACGGGGGGCAGGGGGGGGGGGGGGGCGGGGGGGAACGGGGGGGGGGGCCTAAATTCACCAGCAAAAAGTTTTGCCATTACAATGATTTTCTTTGTGATTGCAAATAATTTTTACAAGCGTATGTAGTTTGAATTTCACAAAAACTCAGGGCATTTAATCTCAATTTTCTATTAACAAACTTTTTACACATACATGTATTGTAAAAACGTTTGTAA
The DNA here is from genome assembly GCA_014673585.1 of Semibalanus balanoides. NCBI lineage: Eukaryota > Metazoa > Arthropoda > Thecostraca > Balanomorpha > Balanidae > Semibalanus > Semibalanus balanoides. The sequence goes on from VOPJ01003224.1 coordinate 44,055, forward strand.
AAACGCAATTTTGATTTATCAAACGTTGACTGCAGTGAGGAAATGTTTTTGTAATTACAAACTTGTAATTCCAGTGGTCCAGAGGTTCTGAATTTCAGAAACTGCATCGATTGTTGACGTTTTTTTACTGTTAAGGCCGTTTTATTGGTGCGGATGTTTCGTTGCCGAGGTTGTTAGGATAATGGTTTAGTTCATACATAAGTATAACTGCCGAAAAATTGTTTTCCCCGGCCCAGAAATTCGAGCAGGGATCTCCAGCTTTGAATTGCAGTGCACCTTACCGATTGTGATATGATGTGAGTGAAGGCACCTTTCCGCGGAATTATGAACCGCATGCGTTATAAATTGCAGCGGTCCATGCAATCTGTCTTTGCATGGCCTTCGCCCTTTCCGTGATGAAATCAATCTAGTTTGGAGTTAAATTATGGAGAAACTAAACGACCTTCTTTCCAAGGCAGCTGTGTTTTTTCGATTTAGTCCTGTACCATTTAATCGCGGAGAGGGGCCGGGAGGGTTGAGAACGGGCCTGGGGTTTGACCCCCCCATGGGACCCCCTCCACTCGGAGGCAGGGGATTTGATCCGGGAGCCTATCCCCGGAATCGGCACCCCGGGAATCGAACCCGGGGCCGCTGCGTGATAGTCCGAGGACATACCACGGAGCTACCGGCTCCCCCTGTGTGTTGTTGATGTTTTGCTCTGTTGTTGTGTGTGTTTTTGATGTGACATGTGATGTTGTTTTGCTCCGCCAAGGCCATATAATGTCATATGTAGAACCGTCCCATTGCGCAGGTATCTGCGCATACTGACAAATGTCAAATGACGTCACCGGGGGCACTTTTTTATCGGGATATAGTCGTTAATACTTGAAACAATACTTTGTAAGTGACATATTGTATAGAATATCATAAATATCGTATATTAGGCACTATAACAAATCATATTGATGAAACAGAAACTTCATGGGATCCAAAAAGCTATTCCTCCGGTGACGTCATCGCGCTTATCATTTTTTTTTTT
>VOPJ01003224.1:45153-56092 GCA_014673585.1 Semibalanus balanoides
ATACTTGAAACAATACTTTGCAAGTGACATATATGTAAAGAATATCATAAATAACGTATATTTGGCAGTATAACAAATCATATTTATGAAACAGAAACTTCAGGGAATCCAAGAAGCTATTCCTCCGGTGACGTCATTGCGCTAATCATGCCAACAGCTTATAGGCATTGATGTGCCTCTTCCGCCCGGTGAATTTGCAAAGTTCTTGAGATTGGTGTTCTGCTTTACAAACTTTTTACTAACTTAATGTACTCACTTTTTTACAATCGGTAATTCCAGGTGCTGATTGTTTTTGAAATCGCTTTTTGTGAGGTAGGTAAAAGTTTCTTGCGTTTGTAATCACAAACATATGTAATTACAAACTTCCTTGTGAAAAAGGCCTCAGAACCGTTATCTGCGTACTCTGTTTTGTCATTTTATAGCATTCACTCGAATCCACCGAAGTCGACACTTCTATTTAAAGGGAATAGTTCACCTTTATTGGTTTCGAACAGAGATAGCAGATTTGTAGAGCAGATCGAAAAATGGGTTGTAGTGAAATAATTACCTCTTCTAAAAGAAACTGCTATCTCAGTTCAAAACCCCATGTTAAAGGTGAACACCTCCCTTTAAGAGCGCAAGAATACACTTGGCAATAGAGTTCTACATGGGCGGCTATCCCCATGGCTGGCCGAACCCTATGGCCAATGGGGTGGGTCGGACTGGGAAATTTATAGATCATGGCTGTGGCTACGACTGTGGGCTGCTAGTCTACATGTATTTTGTTTTACATCAATTATTATCAAACCAATCGTGGTTAAAAGAAGTCTTGGCATGTTGCTATAACAGTAGACTGAAAATTAGCACATAAGTATAAACGATTAATTTACAAAAAATCCCTCACGGCTGGCCACGCCCAGCCAGCCATTGACATTTGGGAGTGGCTGTGGCCGGCCTGTGGCTGAATATGCCATGGCTGGTAGGCGTAGGCCAAGGAAAAGTGCAGACATGTCGAACTCTACTTGGCAGAGTTAAATGCAGGGTCCTGAAGGCTTAGCAGTGCATTTTCACTTTCTGGAGTGTACAATTAAGGATTAAGGGAGCTTATAAATGAATTATCGTGTCACTAGTAAGCCATACAAAGCACTTTTCAACACGCCTCACGCGCTACGTGCAATGGTAGTCACCCGCGCCATTCGGCACTGGTCTCATGCAGAGTATAGGGTCCCGTCCACAACAGCGGTTTAACATTTGGAGTACCCGTTCCAAAAATCTCCCGGGCCGGATTTGAACCAGCGACCTATGGATGCCTGCTGAAGGTGACCACTACAGTCCACCGCTCTACCAACTGAGCTACCAGGAGTATATTTCCTGACCACGCCCAGCCAAATGCAGCGACCACGATGCAATCGTTATCCGCGCTCGACGTCACACGATAACAGCTAACCGAACTTTCTCTTTACCTGTCTACCGCTGCCCATCTGTACTACAGACACACGGGCTGGACCTCCTCGGCCAATGGGGGGGGGGGCGTTCCTCTGTGCCCCCTGGATGCACCCCTGGGAAGATTGAATGAGGCTGCTCAGCAAAGAAGACCGCTTGTCAGTCAGACGTGCGGTTGCAGAGATATTAGCTTCTCAAAAGCGTCACCATGGGCTGGGTCGGGTCGGGCCACTCATATTCAGACTTTTCCTTACACCAAGGAAGGACTCGCGCTCGCTCGTAATAAGTGTTTTGTTTCAGAAAACCGTGATGAATTCCGCGGTTTAGCTTGTTCCCGGACGGCGACCTTTCTAGTTTTGGCGATTTGTTTGAATGACCAATCAGGGGCGTTTTCACGCTTCTTTGGCGCACTTACTTAATTTCTGGCCGTCTGATTTGCTTACCAATTAGCATTCAAACCAGTGTTAGTGTACAGCTGAAGTTTGTTCACCATTGACTCACGTGCCTTTTTGGTGAAAATGCTTAAAACCATGGGGGTGGGGCGATCAGGTAGTGGTTTTCACGCCTAAGAAATTCCACCGTATTTGTTCTCGTTTTTTTCCATATACCTTCTACACATATCCTAGAGCAGCCTTACGTTCATAAAACTTTGTATCAACTTGCAATTGTATTTTTTTACATTCTTTATGTATTTTCGGTGACGACACGAAAACAGCTCGGAAGGCGAATAATATGCCGATTCTCCGAGAAGCGCCTGTTTTGAATGTCCCACGTGCCGCATACTCTATTAGTCTGCATCAAACTGACTCTATATAGGTCTGCATAGTGGATTAACGTTTTTACGCCCGCGAGAAAGATGTCGCATCAGCGACATTTCGGTCATAATTTTGGTGTGTTTCGTGACGTTTTAACTACAAGGAACATGAGCTATATAGCTTTGTGACGATGCGCTTCAAAATTCTCAGTTTGTGGCCGAGATCGATCGTGCCTCAAAACTGTGAATTTTGAAGCGCGAGTTCCACAAAAGCGATTTAGTTAGCAGCTGCTGGCACGAGCATAGATAAAATCAGTCTGTGCATTGTATTTTAAGTCTGGCTTAGTCATTTGATCTAGTGTCCAACAACGCAGGTCACGTTGACCTCTGTACCACTTACTCCAGTTAGTGGACACTGCCAACTAATTAATCTGTTTTAAAAGCATTTCAACCAAAGCACGTGGTCAATGGTGAACAACTTTCAGTGTACAAACTAACTCCAGTTAGTGACACCTGCTACCTCTAAATTAATCATTTTATTGGGATGGGGGACTTTCGAAAGGTACCAATGTTTTTGGTATATAAAAACAAGCATACTTTTCATCATGTAAATTACAAAAGTTAATACAAATCGTCGAAAATAGCTAAGAAATTATTAAAAACCAAACCTTTAGTGTACAGTAGATCACGTGACCTGAGTTGTTGGACAACCAGATCACCTGAATAACCAGACTTAAATACAATTGCGCTTGATTTTTTTTATCTAAACTCCTTCGTGCCGCAGCTGTTCATTAAATCGCTTTGTGAACTCCTGCGCTTTTTTACCGTCTTTTCCTTCAAAAATTCACGATTTGAGGCCTCGACTTCGTCTCGGCCACAAACTGAGAATTTTGAAGCGCTCGTCCACAAAGCTATAATAGTGATTGATTATACTGTTGGTTACCATGTGTATTATTATATTTTATGTTTTTTATATGAAAGTTGTTATATCACTTCTAAATTGAGCCACGATCAATTTTACACCATATGCATCACACGTTTCACAAAAAAACATGAATAAATCAAAAGGCGAGTATTTCCCATTAAAACCATGCGTGGTCGGCTCCCGACTGCCACCTTAAAATTATATTTGAGTTGAGATTTTTGAGATTGTTTTTTTTTCTTAATTTTGCGTGCTTGGCATTTGCAATCATGTATGGTATAAGTTAAAACAACCACTGAGGTCGAATAACAGATAAATTCGAGTTTGGTTTTGACATCTGTAACATCCCCAGTCCCCAATGTATTTGAATATTGTGAGCCGATGTCGTAGTCTCTCTTTGCTGAATGTGTATTACAGTCGACTTGTTTTACCTTTGGCCATACATTAGCATTCACTAGTCATACTTATGGCAGCGTGAAGTTTTTTTCCCATCAAAATCCCTTCATATGACGTCATCAGCCCAAATATTAAACGCATTTTCATGAATATAAGAATTGTTGTGAGAAAACAAATGTTGTTTTTTGTTTCATAATCGTGTTCAGCAGCAATTACTTCTATTTGCAACACAAGACGGCGTACATTTGAGAACTTTTTTTGGAAGGTGGCAGTGTCCCTTTAATAACGGCGTCAGTGGCTAACAAAATATGTCGGACTCGGCCAGCGCTATCAAATTAGTAACATCCATAGAATTTCGACACACTTGGCAGGAGGTTTTTCTATGGTAATTATTTTATAACAAATAACCACAGAATGAGACTAATGTGCGAGTTGTGCACGTGGCGCACAGGCTAGCAGAGGGCCAGGTAGAGGATATACGGATAGGTAGCCACTAGCCAATATAGCACGCGCGCATCAGTCGCATAGAAAAGACATTTTAGTTATGCTAAAATGCTAGACAATCACGACCAAAATCATGTAAATTCTGATTTGGCCATTTCTGATTCTTTGAAACATCTCAGCGGTCCTGCTTACATCGAAGCCAGTCACTGAAACATGTTAACATGACATTGTTTTACGAATACAGCGGAAAACGGAGGGGTAGCTTGCTCCCCATCTTCTTCTGAAATGTTCTGAGTTTCTGACCCCCCTCTGAACTTCTAAGAAGCTAATCATTAGTTCATGGAGTTTCCAATGCTTCTAACGATGGGTTACATACAGAGAGTCTCATGGGATCTGAACTCTCGTTCAAGAAATTATTGGAAAAGTCAGCATTGTCCCTCATCTCTAAAGAACAGTGTGATGGCGTTCTTGCGTTTAAATATTATAAAAGGCTCACTAAAACGGAATTCAAGGGTGTTTTTATCTCCCATTTCAATGTTTTCAGTCAAACAACGAATGGTTTTTGGCCAAGTATTTGTTTTCCCCAATAAGGGTTTTTATTGTATGATATTTACTGGGTCATTTTACATCACCATCAGGATTACTCGAAAACATAAGCATTCGGCAACATTATTATACCAAGTTAGCGAATTTTCATGTCTTAACCCGCGCCCCGGTGGGCCTTCGAGACAACTTTGCCATGGTAGGGGAGGGGGTCAAAAATGACCCTCCGTCTAACACAAAAACTAAAAGGGTTAGAAAGACGCACGGACAAAATCTTCCAAAAGCTCTTGACATAAATATTCGAAGTCGCATAAGCATTTTTGGCTCAGATCAATATTGAGGTAACCGAAGGTCATCAAAAGTCAAATTTTCCAGTTTTAGGACTTCGCTTGGAATAACCCATAAGTATCCCGGGAACTATGCTAGCTAGAAACAAAATAAAATACAATCGAAAGCTCTTGAAAAATGCAATTCAATTAAATTATCTCAAAACTGATCTCAGGTCAAGAGTTAAGACTTCAGAGGTCATCGAAATGTAATATTTGGTAAAACTTGTTTTCCTCAATAGTTTTTTTTTTATCTAAAAGCGACAGAGCATTTATTTCAACACCATTGTGTTTGAATCGTTGAGGCGCTTTGAAATATATATGTTATAGTGTGTTCGCGAAATTCGTCAATCCGCGGACTCACTAGGCAGTTCGCGGAATACCTAGGGTGCGCGAGTCACAAACTCTGTGAAATCCGCGGATTCACTGGCCGTGATTCACGGTTCACAAGAGTCCCTTCAGTCGTCGCGGATTGCCCGAAGAGTCGCTGGAGGATTGTGAATTGCCTAGTGAATCCGCAGACTATCGATTCTTTCCGATGTGGATTCCGCGAAATATCCCTAGTTTATTTCGCGGAAATACTGGAGTAAAGTTTGCGTCAAGTCAGAATACAAGTAGGAACCATATCATTCTAAGTCAACCAAACAACCATCATGCCTTGGGAGTAATATCTGAAATACTACAGGGTAGGGGAAATATCTTTTTTGCGACCCCTCATTTTATACAACGCCTCTGTTTACGAAACGGAACTAAGGCAGGGGGCGTAGCAGGATTTCGGCAGGGGGCCAATGGGATCAGGGGGACCGCCTTGTAGTCAATGGGGGCCACATAACTAAAACGTACAGTGTGGTGTTGGTACACAACGAACACAATAATTTGTGATTGTTTTGTGGGGTTGGAGGGGTTTAGGGGTACATTCAAGATTAGGCAAATCTGAGGCAAAAAATGTAAAAAATCACTTTTTGTCTTTTGGTGTTTTTTATTGCCAAGTTGCTCAAAACTCGATTTCTCAGATTTTTTAAACATTTTATAATTTTTTTTCCCGAAATAGCACGACATTGACGTCCACTTAACGTCGTTATCTCCCAGCCTTAACCATTTTGATTGCATTTTGTGGTAGACGTAAACCAACGACTCCATATTTGGAAATAAGTGTACCAATTTTAAATAATTGTTTAGGCTCATACCTCAATTTTTTATAAATTGCGCCGCGTAGCGGCTGCGAAAGATTTGGGACTTATGCCCTGAAATGCTTCTCATCATGCGGACTTGCTTATGGTGCGACCTCTAAAAACATGTTATTGTGCGATAAAGAGCTGTAAAAAGTGTTAAAAGCTGAACTAATTGAAACCAAAGTCCATATATAAAGATAGCAAGCACGAACTCGCCATATATGCCAGAAAAACGGTTCATTTTTTTAACCTGCATGTGATCCATTTGTAGTTAATTGGCGTCACGGAGCGACGAAAATTTTTGAGTTTGATTCACTGGAACAGTTACATTCTGACTGCTGAAAGGCCCAGGGTCCCTTCAGATTGCCTAGGGGCCCTTCGACTTTTAAACGCCCTTCGCGTTGGTCATGCGTCGTCTTTAAGACGTGCATGAACCAAAGGCGGTATCCAGGAATTCGACAGGTAGTACCCGTGGTTTGTGATATGGACCCCTGGCACATACATGTCTCCTTCCCTCAGGGAATGCTCTACATAGTTTTAGCTTCGCTAGACGATTTTAACTATTATTCCGGTGTGTGCACTGCAGGCTGAGCAAGAACTCCTCAGGCTAAGCCAAGGGCTCTCAGGCCGACAAAGACTCTCAACGTGGATAGAGGGCCCCTCGGGAAAGACAGCGGGTTCCTCAGGCCTAGCTGGCCGCCTCCAGTGGCGAGGTTCCAAAAGTCGACTAGAGAGCCCTCAGGCCGAGAGAGGGGCCCCTCGCGGAATGAGGACTACTTCACTACCGACAGAGGGTTCCTTCAGTGCTGGCCCCCAGGCGATGCGGGCCCATTCAGGCGCCCTCACCGACTGAGGGTCCCTTAGGCCGACCAAGGGCCACCTTAAGCTAGTCGAGGACTGACTTAGGTGGCCAGAGGGTCTCTTAGGCATATGTAGGGTCCCTTAGGCCTACTGATGACCCCCTCAGGCCGACTGAGGGCCCCCTCAGGCCGACATAGGGTCCCTTCAGCCTTAGAGGCCCCGCGGGACAAAGGGGCCCCTTCAAGCTATCAAGGGACCCCTCAGGCCACCAGAGAGCCCTTACTCCACATAGGACCTCAGACCAACAGAAGAACCACAGTTTTGACAGAGAGCCCTTCAGACCACATCGACGTCCTCAAGACGTATATGACGGTACCTCGGTACCGTCAGGCCGATCAAGGGCCCTCTCAATGCCCGACCGAGGGCCCCTGAGGCTACGAGGGCCCAGACGGACAGAGGTCACCCCTCGAGGTCGTAATTCATAGACCACGCAAAGCGTGGTTTTTAATGGAATTCCGAGCACTTAAAGTTTTTCGAAGGATCTTTAGGTATAGTGCCCTCAGGCGGCTCTGGAGTTTTCATGGATGCAGAGCAACCAAGGCCTTTGGAGTCCCCCATAACTGGACTCCACATTTTGGCATGCGGCCAGAGACGCAGCTAGACCTTCGACAAGGGGGGGCGAGCATCCAATGGGCCCTCTAGCAAAGCCCTTCCCCGAAAATGGGCGGCAAAATAGAAATTCCCCGGATTTTAGGCCACTATATTTTGCAGGGCCCTCAAAAAGTCGCTAAAAGGGACGTCGCCGATAATTTTTTAGTGAAAAAGTCGGTCCCTAGGGGGGCACGTGCACCCTGTGCCTCTTGCTAGTGCCTCAGTGCACGAAATAGGTCCTGTAACCCACGGAACTCTCGCACAATTTTGCCGTATTTCGCCGGCCTGGCCAAATACGGCGAGTTTTTTTGTGGATGTATATACCTGGGGACCTCTGAAAATTAATGTTTTTGTGATTTTTTTTCTCGAAAGAAATGTTGAAAATACGCCCCTCTAGAAATATAGTGGGCCAAATCCGATAATTTTTTTAGTGGGGTTACCTTGTGCCCTCGACCGAAAATTGCCCCCCCCCCCTGAAGCGAATCCTGGGTACGCCACTGGCTGAGATGCAAATTTGGTAGCTAAACTACGGATAATCTGGACTCATGAACTTATTAATTTATTTAACTAGAAGTACTTAACGTGGCACTTAATTACTACTTAAACTATATGCCCAATACATAAACTAAGTACGATTTAGGGTCCAGATTATAACTCGTTTATGCACACAAGTTGCATCTCAACTGAAGTGTGTGGCGGCAGCGAGCTGCGAGCCCCGATCGTTACCTGGATCCGAAGGGCTGAGGCTGTGACGGGAGTTAAGTCAAGCCGTGATTCCACCGAGCACGAGTCTGACTATGAATGAACTACTGAGATCACAAGGTGACTTGTTGACTATTGCTGCCGCCTGCCTCTTTTCGATTACAGTCTTCTGAGTGACCAGTAGAGACTAGAGAGCCGCTGCGACATGGTTAATATAATTTTCCCTATCATAATATTATCAACAAGCAAATATTGCGTTTGGGGCATGAGCCTTACTCCAATACTCCAGTAGTTCCGCGAAATAACTAGGATATTCGCGAAATCACCTCGGAATGAATCAATAGTCCCGGGATCTCACTAGGAATTCGGGATTCAGCGACTCTTCGGCAATCGGGACTGACTGAAGAACTCTTCGTGAAACCGCGGAATCACGGCCGTGAATCGCGGATTCACAAGAGTTTGTTGTGTACTCCCGCGGACCGCTAGATTCCGCGGACTGCCTAGGAGAGTCCGCGGATTCAGAATTTCGCGAACCACACTGTAACATATATATATAGTTACTTGGTTAGGTCAATTTCAAAATTTGACCGAAAGCCAAGGTCATTTGGCGATCCAGGCAGGTCATGCTGCATATAGGGCGACGTAGCCGGACGAGACAAATACAGTGGTGTCATCCTCTCGTCTCTACCACTATTCTATCAAGAGTTATGAGCAAATCATTGCTGATGACCTCAGATGACCTCAGATGACCTCAGATGACCTTGCAGAGATCACTGAGCTGACAACAATTGGACCTTGGTTATCAAGAATGAGTTAAAATATCATCATTCTGAAAGAATCAGCCTGATCCAACGCATATTTTCTAAATAGGAAGCATTTTTTTGTTTTCCCGTTCACTTATAATGGAGAGGTCAGGAAATTGACCCGACCTTAGGTCACCGATGAACAAATCTGAGATTAACCAATTGTAGGTACCTTCTTCTGATCTGATGAAATCCTGCAAGTGTCAACTCTCTCGAACATAGACTGTGGCTTTCGCATGATCACACACATTTTGGAAAGCAAGGTCACTTGACGTGACTTGGCGACCTGAACTGAGATGACCTGAAGTATTTTTTTAAACAAAGTGTGGGTAATCGATGCCCGAACAGCTGTACAAAATTTGACGGCACTGCGCGTCGCCGTTTTTGGCTGTTCCGGTTAAAAGCCTCAGATTGTGTCAAATACTCCCCCCCCAACCCTGGCGAGGGTGTAAGTCAGTCCCCTGTGGAGAATGAGAGATTTGATTGGGTGTTTCGTTAGTGGCGGTAGGCGACTGGGATGGCAGGCATCTCATTTGGCGGGTGTTTGCAAGATAGCTTGGCAGATCCTGACTGACTGGTCCGAGTTGGACCTATATAAGGACAGCAGCCGGTCGCACGCATCAGTCTCATTCAAGCCTCCTCCCGACATGTACAGTCATCTCGTGCTCTGCTGTTTACTGGCGAATATGAAAGGTAGGCCATTCATCTTAAATAGCATTTTCCGATGCTTATTTTGCGGAAATGTTTAAACAATTGTAAAATATTTTAAAAAATGTTTCAGTGGTAGCCGTCTTCTACGATGGGGCTTAATTTGCGAGAAATGTTTTAACCTCGCACCGTACTGGGACCGTAGGGCGAGGTTAAAACATTTTTATCGCCGGATAGCCATCTGAAAGCGGCTTACTACTAAACATTTTAAAATGTTTTATAAAACATTTCGCGCAAAATAAGGGCCCATCGGTGAAAACGGCTACTGTCATTTCGAGTCATATATTGGAGATGCACTTGCGTCTATGCACTTGCCTATAATGTCTTCCGCAGTAAATACCAGTTATTAGTTAATTAATCGCTTACATTTTCATCTGTTGTCGAGATTTCGTAAACAATCTCATCAGTAAAGCTCATTGCATTATATATTCATATTCATTAAGATATTTCATTCAATTGACTGACGAGGTGATTGCTGAAAAGAGGTCGACATATTAGTACAGCAAGCTTGCAACATTTGTCATTAAAATCCTAGAAAGATAAGTTATATAATTATGCATCACTCGTGTCGTCTTCATCCTAAGACCTCCTATGACAATATCCTTTAGGTGTTCGTGATAACTCTCCTGATGGCGGTGGCCGCTGTCTCTGCTGATGGACAACGGGGTAGATCCGGTCAGAACCAGGGCTACGGAGCTCCCCAGAGGAACGGCGGAGTTTCCCAGAGCTACGGAGCTCCCCAGAGGAACGGTGTAGCCTCTCAGAGCTACGGAGCTCCCCAGAGGAACGGTGGAGCCTCTCAAAGCTACGGAGCTCCCCAGAGGAACGGTGGAGCTTCCCAGAGCTACGGAGCTCCCCAGAGGAACGGTGGAGCCTCCCAGAGCTACGGAGCTTCCCAGGGGAATGATGGAGCTTCCCAAAGCTACAGAGCTCCCCAGGGGAATGGTGGAGCTTCCCAGAGCTACGGAGCTCCCCAGGGCAATGCTGGAGCTTCCCAAAGCTACAGAGCTCCCCAGGGCAATGGTTTGAGCTTCCCAGAGCTACAGGAGCTCCCCAGACAATGGTGGAGCTCCCAGAGCTATGGAGCTCCCCAGGGCAATGTGGAGCTTCCCAGAGCTACGGAGCTCCCCAGGGGAATGGTGGGCATCCCAGAGCTCGGAGCTCCCCAGGGTAGCGCCTCCCAGAGCTACGGTGCCGGTGAGGAGGAACTCTCGCCGCAGCCGTACTCGTTCGAGTATGAGGTTAAGGACGACGAGGGTAACGACTACGGCCACAAGGAGGAGTCGGACGGCCGC
>VOPJ01003225.1:0-47572 GCA_014673585.1 Semibalanus balanoides
CCGAATTTTGCGTTTCCCATGTTAAACCAATGGCGCACGTTCGCACGTGCCGACGGCGACATGTTGGCGGCACCGGGACGAAACTCGGCCAAAGTCCAAGTGCGACGGCCTGCAATGCGGCGTGAAAATTTCACCTCCGCAGCTCTCACCGTTTCGGCGCAGCGGCCCGTCAAAAAGCTTCGGACAATAACGCACGGTCAAAATAATTTTGATATATGTAGATTATGCATGATTTAAGCTCAATAATAGGCGTGAGGGAAATATTTGCCCGATGAAGGAAAGATTTGCCCGATGAAGGAAAGATTTGCCCCGAAGGATTTTTGAACTTTTTCGGAGGGATTTTAAACTCCAACTATTGAGGATTTTTTTTCCAACCGAGTTTTTTTGGTATTGGATTGTTTACATTGTTTTAAGGTACATGTACATGTGAAATCCCATGTACTGTTCACTGTACAGTGTACAGTGTTGTTTACAAATACGGAAATTTCTGAACTGCGCTGAATTTGGCGCTCAATCGTTGCCATATTATCTAGTGGTGTGTAAAAATCGCAAATCGTTTTTATATTATTATGACGAATGAAAGGATTTTTTTTTGCGCTGCTTTGGTGAGCATAAGAGGACGATTAAAAATAACATTTAGTCCCTTAGACTTGTTTTTGCATGTTTTTGCGATATCATCTGGAAGAAGCAGTGTCCCTTTAACACTTTTACGACGCAAATGTTGTGTTTCACCAATATATGAAAGGTATTTAAAGGGAATGTTTCACATTAACATAAGATTTGAGTTGAGATGGCCAAGTTGTTGGATTTCCATTGAAAATTAAAATGTATTGTCAGAAGTTAAAACCCCCAAGAGGTCTAACTCGAAAAGTAAGATTTGTGAGTTTGGTTTTGACATCTGGCAAAAAATAAGGCCCTAGTGTATTAAGGTAGCCGCTTAACCGATTGCGGTCATCCCTTTTTATCAACATGGTTGATGAAAGTAGAAACTTGTTTTTAGCATTTGGGTATACATTAAGAGCCATACACTAGTCATAGCATATTGTTTTTCAGCGGCGAAGTTTTTTTTTACTTCTATTTCCAAAAAATCATTCATATATGACGTATCAGCCACATACTAAAACTTTAGTTTCTCATGAAATTGAGCACTGTTTGTGAGAAACAAATGCAGAGATCGTGTTCGGACAGCCAATAACTTCATATTTTGCACCACAAGCGGCGTACATTGGACAACTTTCAGAGAAGTGAAACATTCCCTTTAAGTGGAAAAGCAAACGCCTCAATTTCTGCCAACTCAATCGTGCATGTTAAAATGCATGAGAGCAAAGTTCCCAAAGACCTTAAGGTCGCCGTCCACTGCGCACTCACGCCTAATAGCCTAACGACCGAATTTCAGTACGCGCCGACTGCGCGCGCAGTGCCCGCCTAGTCAAAGTGAACACATATAAATCATGTTGAAGTTAGCAAAGGCAATTTGATAGCAACGAAAATTTGCAATAAATCGACATATTGGTGGCCGTTTGACCCTCATTTTTGTATAGTGTTTTGAACGGACTTGTGCCTTGTGTTGGATCTGGGATCTCAGTAGATCCCTCGTCAAAAATGCATGAAAATCTGGGATCCCAGTGGATCCCTCTGCTTAAAATCATGAAGATCTGGGATCCTCCTGGATGCATCGGCGTAAAATGATTCAGAATCTGGTATCTCAGTGGATCTCTAATTTGAACGAGTTTCAGATCTAGAAACACAAGATGCAGGGACTGACATCAAAATTTGAGGTCTCTAACTTGCGTGTTTAGTATATACTATGCAGATTACTACCTGCAAATTACCTTGTATCTATTAGCAAACATAGAGATTGTAATTAATTCTGCTATATTACAAAATAGCACGAATATATGTAGTTGTACTAGCCAGTGTACCTACTAGAGTGCCTGGATCACAAAGTTGGATCTGGGATCCAAGTGGATCCCTCGGCATAGAATATATCAAGACCTGGGATCTTTGTGGATCCCTTGGCTTATTGTGTACCTGTACCTGGTGTCCAGGCACGTAGCCAAGGGGGCGGCGGAGGCGGCCGCCCCCCCCCCTGGAGGCCTGGCGGGCCCTTTTCGGCGCGCGCAGCGCGCCGAAAAGGGCCAACTTGACCGCGCGAAGCGCGGCTACTCATGGATCTAAGTCCCGCGATGCGCTTGTCTATTGAACTGTTAAGCAGCATTTCGGTGGTTCTTTAAGCCACTCAGGGCCCTCTCTGAAAGACCAAAGGCCTTGGACGTTCACAAGAGTCCCAATGCATGTCAATAGGGGCCGCCTGGACAAGCCAAAAGGGCCCCTTAGCGGGTCAAAGGGCCCCCTGAACACATCGAATGGGCCCCTAGACAGCACAGATGGACCGTGAGAAGGTCTGACGGGCCCCTGGGGAGGTCGAAAAGGCCCTCTGAGCGGTTCAAAGGGCCCCTGAAGCACGTGGAATGGCACCTAGCCAGCACAAGAGGGCCCTTGAAGGTAAACAGGAAGGCACCAGGGCAGGTCGGAGGGGCCCCTTGGCACGGTCGAAAGAGGCCCCTGAGCGGGATCAGAAAGGACCCCCTAACACAATACGAATGGGCCGCCTAGACAGCACAGACGGCCCCTGGGAAGATTCGGAAGGACGCCTGGGGCAGGTCGTATGGGCCGCCTGGGCAAGTCGGAGGGCCCAATGGACGACAGGTCCGAGAGGGCCCCATGAGCACGGGTTAGAGGGCCATCCTGAACACGTCGAATGAGACCCTAGCCACAAGCAAGAGGGGCCCCTGGCAGGTCGGAGGGACCGCCGAAGCGAGTCGGAGGGGCCCTAGCATGTCGGTAGGGCCAACCTAGACAGCGCAGTTATTCTTTACTAGGCATCCGAAAAGGCGGCAGCCTGACCCACCTGAGCAGGCATGGAAGACCCTTAGCAGACCAGAGGGCCCCTGAGAAGTTAAAAGGGCCGCTGTGTAGAGGTCAGAGGGTCGCCCTAAACAGACAGAAAGGACCCTGGTGGGTCAGATAGGGCCCTGACCAATGACCATGCCAAATTGGCTGCCTCACGAGTTACGAAGGGAGTAGATATTTTTTATCCGTTCCTACTGGCTACTTTACCAACGCTGCGGGAATGGGCCTCATCGAGGCGCCCCGGGCGAAAATCCATGACTATGTGCATGTTACAGACCCCTTTGAGGCCTCCCCCGGGACGAAATCCTGGCTACGTGCCTGTTAAATGGGCCTCTTTGAGGGTCCTGAGGTCCTGGTCCATTCCATCTAATCAAAAGTTGATTTTTTTCTTCAAAATCACAAAAATAAAAAATAATAATATAACATCACAAAATAAAGTGGCCGAAATCCGTAGAGTTTTTCATATCCCGCTCCTTTTTTTTTGGGGGGGGGGGGCTTTCAACGCTCGGGAAGGGCCCTTTTGAGGCTCCGCCCCCCTGGACGAAATCCTGGCTACGTGCCTGCTGGTGTCCCATGTGGATCCCGGAACAAAGGACACATAGATCTGGATCTCAGCTGGATTCCGAGGTCCGGGCGGCGGGCACATGTCTGGTTCTGAATATTCTGTTATTGGTCACATCTCATTTACCCGAGGTTTTCCACACGAAGGGTGCGTCACTTTATTTTTGTGCTTGTTATCTGCGCCCTAGCGGATTCGTATGCCTTGGGATTCTGATAATTTGACTGTGATAACACTGACTTGGCCCAGCGACGAGTAGCGGCATAAGACCGCACAGTAGTGTCATCTATATTAAATGAATGCCTTCACCCAGTCCCAGAGGGCAGTGTTGCGGCAAGCCGAAGGCACTGCAGTGCCACTGCAGATAGGTGGCGCTGCAGTGCCACCTATCTTCTGTGTATGTCTCACTGCCTCGGTGTCGCACTAGGTATAGATGGCGGTAAGCTATGCAGAAGGGGCTGGGTGGTTCTGAGCAGACATGTGCTCGAATCCCAAAAACGGTTCCCGGGATCTGATCTCTGGGAAAGGGATCCCGGATTCACTGGGATCATAGATCCACCTACACAATTTGTCAATGGATCATGGATGGATCCACTGGGATCATAGATCCGTCTTCAACATTGGTCGGCGGATCCGAGATAGCAGGCACCATTTTGCACTGGAATCAGTGGCAGATCCGTAAAATCTTCAAGGAGGGGGCCATCCATTGCAGTGGTGCCCCACCTATACCCAAATCTGAGAACTCGACGGATTTGGTCCACTATATGTTGAGGGTGCCCCTATTTCAACATTGTTTGATTTGAAAAATGTTGAGATCCCCTCAGGTCAACAGAGGGTTATATCCCCTCAGGTTTTATAGACCTCACCTGGCAAGAGTGCCCCCTCAGGCTGCCAGAGTGCCCCTCAGGCTGCCAGGGTGCCCTCAGGCTGCCAGGGTGCCACTCAGCAAGCCCAGAGGTGCCCTCCTCAGGAGGCCATGGTGCCCCTCAGCGGCCAGGGTGCCCCATCAGGCGGCATGAGTGCCCCCTCAGGCTGCACAGAGTGCCCCCTCAGACGTCAGTAATCCTTCGGGCAACAGAGTGCCCTCAGCCTGCCAGAGTGTCCCCTCAGGCGGCCAGATTGCCCCCCTCAGGTGGCAAAAGGGCCCCTCAGGCTGTCAGAGTGCCCCCTCAGGCGACCAGTGCCCCCTCATATGGTCAGAGTGCATCTCGGGTGGCCAGAGTGCCCCCTCAAGTTCGAGGCCCAAGTAGGGAGCCATGGCCCCCTGGGCCCCTCCTCTGGATCCGCCACTGACTGGAATCCACTGGGATCCCAGACCCACCATTATATAGAATAGATACAATAGGTAGATATAATATAATCCATGTTTTAAGTAATTATCAGTACCTTTCAATTCGTTGCAAATGAAACTTGCAAGGCTGCATGTCTTGAATGCAATTTTGTCGTGAAGCATCATGTTTATGACATAATTTAGATGACTAAATATATAATCGGATCATGTCGGATGCGCGATCCGTTAGGATTAGACATCTATTTTCATTGTTTTTTTATTGGATCATGACTTGTGATCCAATATTCGTTGCCAAATTTAATTAAGGGTTCACTGGGATCAAAGATCCACTGTTGTATTTTATCGTGGGATCCAGTGAGATCCAACATTGTATTTTGTCGAGAGATCCTCTGGGATCATAGATCCTTCCTTCAGATACTAGGTAACGTGGTCTGGTCCCAAACCTCCAACATGGGCCTTATACCTGTTAAAAATAGCCGACTTTCAGTGAGACCTTCTCCCTGGTATTTTCCCGTTGTTGGGCGGCCCAATAGGCAGCATGTCAAGTTTCAGCTCCCTGGTTGTACTTTCAACCCTTCCGCAAAAGCACCGAATCTTCTCCCATTGGAACAACACAGTGAAATAATGCCAAAATATGGCAGCACCGTGATTTTTGAGCGAACTGCTCATAAGCATAGGCGTAGGAGCCGGGGAGGGGGGGGGGGCAGGGTGGGGGGGCAACTGCCCCCTACGAACTTTCAAGGCGGGGGGGGGGGGGGGGGGCAGCGGGGGGCAGCGGGACGGGGCAGGTGGGGGCAGCGGCAGGTACGCTATGCCGTTGCGACCCCCAACTTTTTGGTCTCACATACCTGTCCAAAAATTATGAGGCAATAGCCCACGACGTCTGAGGACGTGTCGGATCCGATCCCCTCGGTTTTCCTGAACTTCCGAATATAGGTGCCACTTTTCTACCCACCTACCCACCAGATCTGGGTAGTTACTACCCACGTGGGTAGTAGTGGGTAGCATAAGCGATCGTTTGGATGTAGTGTGTAGTTAGTGGGTAACATAATTTTCATAAATTGAAACAAGGATTTTTGATGCGAATTGAGATGCTAGAACAAATATGGGCACCTCAGTTAGTGAGCAGAGATCAACACAAAACAGTTCATCATTAAAAATGAGCTATTAAATTTAAATGTCATAATGATGTCAAATTTTATTTGTGGGTACTTGCTGGTAGCTGGCAGCCTATATGGTCATGAGGGTAGTGGTGGGTAGTTGTAGGGGTTTGCGGGGTCGGGTCGGCGTGCACGATATCGACGTGAAACTTGATGTACCTTCGCGTCATAATTTTTCATGGGTCCTAAGCCCCAAGCCCAGCCCAGCGAAGCCCATGAACAACAAGCACCAGACCACAGACTAGGAACCCGTTTCAAATCATAATAATTAAGGCCATGCCGGGCCGGCCATTGCACTTAATAGGAATAATCACCTTTAATTTTTGTTAGCACCAAATTTCTTAGGCTTCGTTATGGAAATGGCAATGATTTAATTTAAATTTAATAATTAAATACAATTATTCCTTCATTAAATTTGGTAAGTTTTTACAATTTAAAATAAAGTATGTATACCTCTTTCGAGACTCATGAGCAGTGTTTTCCCATCACTATTGAAGCGCGCCATATCTGGTGCCGGTTTTCGAATTTGCTCGACGCCGGACAATGTCCCTGCAAACAAATCGTCGACACTAAAATGGCCGTCACTGGTTGCCAAGTTGATTTTCGGATTGAATTGCCAATGTTTAATTGTTTGTCGCGTTTTTTTTTTGTGTGGAAAAACTATGTTTTGCCATGATGATATAAACCAAAGTAGTGTACACAGCAAGATACAACCTTATACAAAGCTTGGTTAATGCTGACAATTTATGAAACAATTTTAAAACCAGGTAAACTTTGGCCGCCATTAGGGGGCTAGTTATTAAATTGCTAATTGGTTTCCTTGTTTATTCATGGATATCAAATGTATAGGATCGCAGTAATATTCATCGCAAACAAGCAGGATTCGAGCTATATTTTCGACTCATTGCACTAAAAAAACAATACGGGAAAAGACCGCATGTTGCATGAGATTCAAAAGTACTTGCAAGCAGCTTGCAAGTACCGGTCATTGCAAGTGTGGAACTCGCTTTATTAAATTTTGACTTGAAATTATTTCTGTAGGATACTTGTATGCAAATGTGCTGAATTTACAATATATTTTTTGTCTTCGTCTATCGATTTCAATTTTCAAGTATAATCTCCATTTTTTGTTGGAAAATGGTGATTATTTTCCCTTTAAAGGGAAATTAATTACTTTGATATTTTGTTAGCCACATCTCTTTGGCCTCCGTGATTGGTATACAAAGTTTAATTTAAATTTTTAAGAATTAAATACAATTAATCCCTCATCTCATGTTTATGTTTTTACAAACTAAAATGGTGCATATACCTTCTTTCAAAACTCCATCGAGCAGTGGTTTGGACCATCACTATTGAACGCGCCATATCTGGCGCCGGTGTTTCGAACTTGTTAACGCTGGCACAATGCTCCCTGGCAAACAAGTCGCCGACACTTAAATATTATTGTTTAGTTTTCCCAATATATTTTTCAAATTTTAATTGCCAATGTTTCTTAATTGATTGTCAGTTATTTTGGGAAAAAGGTTTGGCGACGATGATACTAAAACCATAAGTCTTGTTCAAGCCAGATACAAAGTTAAATATAATTTACTACTCCGAAATCTTTATGAAACATTTTCAAAAACCAGTAGCGCTTGGCCGCCATAGGGTCCCAATGCAAACCGATAATTTGGATTTCCCTTGTTATTCAACGGCTATCAATTTGTATATGATGACGGTATCATTACTCGGAAACAAGCAGGATTCAAACTATATTTTTCACTCCTTGGGGTAAAAAAACTTCGGAAACCACAGTTTGCATGAGATCCCATAAGTAACTTGCAGCAGCCGGCAAGTCCGGTCATCCTGAAGCGTGGAAGCTTATCAACTTTAACCTTGAAATTATTTAGTAGAAATGTGGTTTAATGACAAAACGTGAAATGAATTTACATTATTATTTTGGTCTTCATTGTCGAACTTAACTCCATTTTGTGAAAAAGGTGATTATTTTCTTTAAACTGATAATATTTTCACAAAATTTGCAACCATTATCCTAACATATTTACTTGATGCTATAAACGATAAATATTAGCGAATAATATCACGCAACCTGTGTACTTGCTGTGGCTTTTTGAATTATCGAACGCTTTTCGGTCAAAATTGTATACTGCGATCAGACTTTGGATCGGACATGATTTGGGAATTTAAATCTTACCAACTGCTAAAGTACTTTACCATTATTTATGTTTATCATATAATTGCCAAAATTAATGTTTTGTTTCCCTATAATCATTTATTAACATATTTACCTGGTAAACATAGGTATGGTTGTCAAGGTAAAAAAAATAATGGCTTAGCCTCATGACTAAAAAATGTCATACCGCATGCGCACCAATTACCATTAACGTAAAAAATGCATACCCAGCCTGACAATCGGAAGAATTGAGTGGGCACTGGCACCATGGGTGCACGCCGATCCATCAAAACCTGCAGTTCGCGGTACATCAATTTTACGTCATCTATGAAACAAGTTAGCAATTGCGGGTTCGAAAAAATGAGATATACCGATTTTAGTGGCGTCAGTACACGGCATTTTTGGTCGAAAATAGCTAAATGTTGGGCAAATTAAAAAAAATCAAGTTTTGAAGCAAATTGCAAATAAAAGCCTTAAAACATGTGAAATGACAAGTTCTACGAAATGGCTGTCTCTGATTTTCAAAAAAATCAATTTTACCCCAAAATTAACATTTTTAAAACTGGCTATAAAATCCAAAAGTTGGAAAAATTGTGCCCCCCCCCCCCCAACTTCAAATGAGTTCCTACGCCCCTGCTCATAAGCGACTATAGGGAAGCAATTTAAAAAATAAAAATGCACCAAGCTGCCAGTACTAGCTACTATATGTCGTGCTGCTTGCACCGAGGCTGAAAATAGCTAGAAAAAGGGGCCAGGTTTGATTTAGTATATCTTATCATTTTTCGTCTTATCTTCACTAACATAGCAAAGCCAGCTTTACTGTCTTGGCGACAGGGGTGTATTTATGGGGAGGGTCACTGCACCATTCCCACTCCTCCTTGGGCCCCGAAGGCGCCTTCTGTTATGAAATGCGCCTCACATTCCAGCGAAGGTGGCGCTGAAGGCACCCTTCGCTGAATGTGAAGCGCGTCCGGTTGAATATGAGGTGCGTCTCCACTGANTCACGACACTAACCACACACCAAATTCGAACACAATCGTTTCAGCCGTTCCTGAGATCTAGAATAGGGATGTGCACGAGCGCACGTGCAGAGGCACCACACCATTGACTTGTGGAAAAGTGGCGGCTGAGGGGTCCCTAACCACACATCAAATTGAAACACATTCGGTTCAGCCGTTCCTGAGATATAGAGTAGGGTGTGCACGTGCACACGTGCAGAGCCACCCCACCCCTGACTTGTGGAAAGGCGGCAGCTGACCGCTGAGGGGTCCCTAACCAAACACCAAATTCGAACACAATCAGCCAAGCCGTTGAGGAGTTTTTGCGACAAAACACCTTTCAATACCCCTCACGCGGCACGCGCCACGTGCAATGGCAG
The DNA here is from genome assembly GCA_014673585.1 of Semibalanus balanoides. Classification (NCBI taxonomy): domain Eukaryota; kingdom Metazoa; phylum Arthropoda; class Thecostraca; order Balanomorpha; family Balanidae; genus Semibalanus; species Semibalanus balanoides. The sequence continues at coordinate 9,475 of VOPJ01003225.1, forward strand.
GCAGTCACCCACATGAAGTCGGCACTGGTAAAAAACAGGATTGATTGAATGGGGCTTGCTCAACAAAGAAGACCGCTGGTCAATCGGACGTTGGGGTTGCAGAGATAATGAGCTTCTCAAAAGCGTCGCCACGGGTTGGGTTGGGTCTGGATTGAGGTCGGGTTTGGGCCGCTCATAATCAGATTTTTCCCCATACACTACGTAAAGACGAGCGAGCGCTTCGCGCAACTTCGCGCGACTTCGCGCTCGCTCGTAATTAATTAACGAAGTATGTAATAACATTTAAGGTCGGAGTGCTAAACCACTCTGTACTCACATACCAACATATAGAGCCCAGTGCTCGCGGAAAGCTGATAGGTCGCAAAGCACGTCGCTTACACCCGAGCGCGCACGATGGCATGTATTTGCCGCCACTCGCATCAATAGACACGTGCCTACACCTACGTGGTGTAAGGTGCATGCTTGGCGATACGCGAATTCATTGTGTGGCGCGGTGCTGGCGGGAAATGTGTCGACAGAAAAATGAACGACTGTCAAAGGTCATCCGTCATCCGTCAAAACCGTGAACGCCTGTCAAAGCCACCCTGTCATAGCTCTAGAAATGGTGTGGAACTGTGGAGGAGACTGTCGATCGAGAATCGATTCGGCTTTGCCTACGCATCAAATCGAAAATAATCAGCTCTTCAGACAAAATGATAGATTACATGCTTTGTCGGTGGATTACGAGTATTCATTTTCACCATATCCTCGAATGATGTTTTGTGGATTTAAATTGCATTGTTTTAATATCCAATATCGACAAAAACATTTTGGTTAGAGCACAATGCATTTTATATGTATTCTCCGCATTGTATACCCTTGAATCTATGTCAATGCATATACATTTGTCTAAGTTATTTTTTCGGTGACCATCATTCCTTCGCTCATAGGATTACATTGTTTCTGACAAATTTAACTTCTATTGCAGGGTGACAGCAAGTTGACAAAGACTATTTTGAAAACGGGATCCCTGAAAGCAAACGGAGACCAGTCTCCTACTGATGAACCGAAGCCCGAAACTTCAAAGAAAGACGTCACCAAAGCCAGCACCACTGAATCCCCACCGCGCTCAGTTCTCCCTACCCCTACGCCAAGCTCACCGCCCACCAAGTTCTGGTTCAAAGAGGTCATCTTCTTCAAGCCGAGGCCAGTGAAGACCAGCCAATCTGAGACCAAGACCACTGAGACCGAGACGAGCGACCCGTCAGACAAGACCGCACGCGAGTCTTCATCCACTCAGGGAGTGAAAACAATCATCGTTACAAAATCTGCATCTTCGGGAGACGAGAAAGGCGACACGAAGAAGCAGATAAAGACATTCTCTCTTCGCCATCTGTTCTCAGGCTTGTGGCCGACGCTGTCGGAATCCTCCAGCAAGACCCTTCCCTTCCTCTCGGCGCTCTTCCCCAAGACCAAAACCAACGAAACCCGCAGTAAAGTAGGCTTAGCGAGCGTCTACCACATCACACCGGCTCCGAGGTTTGGAGGCAGCCTTCCGGTCATCCCTGTTCCCCCGCCTGCCGGTGACCCGACGACCGAGGCATCGCTGGAGGACCCTCCGACCACTGCCGACCCTCGGACGGAGGAGACCGGACGGCATCGGCACGGTCTGCGAGTCAGACGGGTATGGTGAACCGAATCTGGACATGTGGTCTGGCACCCGTCTCTCTTTGTCTAAAGTAGGAGTGTCGGCTCGTGGATATGCTTTTAGACTATGCATTTGTTGCAATACATTTGACGGCGTAATATACGGCATTTTGCAAAGTATAAAGATCGCGATTGTATTCAGTGGCAGTTCAGTGGAACCGAGAGCGAGGGTGTGTTCCGTTTTCTTTTTAAGCTTTGCAAACCAAATATTTATCCTGACCCTTTCTAGTGACTCACCTACACGGTGTGACCACCTGACCGATTGAGGACGTTGTTGATGATATTTTGACCTCTGTCTAACCTCTTCCTGACTTCTGATCTCTGTTAGACTCAGGTTCAACCAATTCTTTCCTCTGACTAACCTCTCTCTTTGACTTACGTAAGCAGGGCTCGGTCAGAGACCAAGAGGGTGACTATCCTGACCTCCGCCTGGCCCTGGTATGACCTCTAAACGATCTTAGGCAAACTTCAGAATAATATATGATTACTGGAATAAACTGAAATAGACAGCGTTCTTCTTCACCTCAGACGAACATCTGACTGGCACCTTGGTTCTCTTAGGAGTTTTCTTGGTCTTGCCTCGAACTCGCCTCCTTCTCTGACTGACTCCTGACTGACCCCTGACTGACCCCTGACTGACCCCTGACTGACCCTGTCTGACCCTGACTGACCTTGACTGACCCCTGACTGACCCCTGACTGACCCCTGACTGACCTTGACTGACCCCTGACTGACCTGTGCGGTTTGACGCACAGGTTCCCAGCTGGATCTTCGCCGGCGGAAACTCTGCAGCATTCGCTCACGCCAACAGCGGTGCCCGCACCAGCAATGGAGGCGGCTCCTATGTCCACACCTACAACCGGGCAAGAAACGGGGTCGCACGCAGCTGGACGGTCAAGGTCGGTCGGGAGCGGGGTCAAGGCTGGTCGGGATCGGGTCAAGATCGGTCAGGAGCAGTGGTGGGCACCGCTAAACCGAAAGCTATCGCTAACCGCTAGTCCCACTAACTTATAAATTTTACTTCCGCTAATGCAAAACCCTAAAGCCGCTAAAAAAATAACGGAAGTTACCGTTAACCGCTAACTCTTATCAAATGAATTAACTCCAGTTCTTTATTTATATTGTTTGCTCCTTAACCCTCAAAAACAAGCCTAAGAGAGCTGCAATCTTATTGTTGTAGGCTTGTGGTTTAGACCATAGAGCTGTCAAAAAAAAAGTGTAAAGCGGAGCTCAAGGATAAGATGATGATCAAGGTGTACACCAATTCAATTTGTTTCAACGGAGGCAGAAGGCTGCTGCTCCGTCCCTGTCATTACCTCTTATCCTACCTCTCCCCACTCTTAAGCGTATGAAAAACATGCAACTAACAAGTATGAATTTTATTCAAATTTAGCGAAAGCTTTTTGGTCCGCTAACGGTTTACAAAGTCAGCGAAAACGCTAATCCACTAAACGAAAAGTTAGTTCCGCTAATTAGCGCTTAGCGAATTAGCGGAACCGTGCCCACCACTGGTCAGGAGTGAGGTCAAGGTCGGTCACCAGTAAGGTCAAGGTCGGTCAGGAGCACGGTCAAGGTCGATTAGAAGCACGGTCCACTCGCTCCATTTGCGGGTCTGGATGAGTAGTTCACTAAGCAGAATTGGAGCGCTCTGTCTCCACATGAAGTGCGCTTTTAATATCTCAACCCAATATAACAGGCCTAAACAAGTTTTATTTTGGCCTTGTTTTCCACCATGTCGTTATATAAAGATTACCTCATACATAGCCGGGCGCCGGCATCAACATATACCTGGGATGATATGGGGAATGATATTCAATGCAATTCGATGTTAATGTTAGTACCATGACCATTTATTACATTCAACTCCCAATGTAAATTTTTTAAAAAAGTGACAAGGCCAGGGGCGGTCAATAAGCGCTTCATATCAAACGTGGAGCGGTCCTGTGGTCCATCATTTGTCACACTATAGGGTTCCGGCAATAATTTTTGCCTCTGTCTGCTTTATATCGTAATCGTGTTTATATAGTACCTCTACGAGATTATTGCATCAATATATGCGTTATTGGGGACTCGCATCTGCTTCCTAGATCTTTCCCGTGAGGATGGGTCCAAATCCGATATAAAGTCAAGGGCTGATGGAGCCCTGTGGTCAGAAATAAGCGAACTGTCCTGCTCTGCAATCACACAAGAAAGTGAAGGTCGAACACTTCGATCTCGGCGTGCGAATCGTGCTAGAGACGGACGAATCGGAATGGACACTTGCTGCATTTCGGGCTCAAACCGGGTCGCTTGGTGGATTTGGAGGATGGCGTTACTATTCTTCGCTGAATAGCACGCTTTTCAAGGCCTCCACTGTTCGATTATGACAATCTTTGCAGAGTTTGACGCGGTAAGCACTTGAGAATCTGTTACTTTTTGGGCTTAACGTGCATCTTGGTAGGCCTTAGTATTCGTAGTCCAAAAGTGTCAGCCAAAGAAGCTTCTGTGGAGCCCGCACAAGTCCTTCAGAGAACTGGGTAGCCCTTTGCGGTGAGTCGCTGACCATTTTGATGCTACTGATTTTGGATTTAGATCGTCTTCTTTTCTGTATTTAATTGTTTTATTGGAAGCAATTTTTCTTGTGCCAGTGGAGATGGTGAGCGGACGGCCCCGACAATGAGTATATCAGCAATGCTCAATGAGCATAGGCGTAAGGACCGGGGGGGGGGCAGGGGGGCAATACCCTCTCAACTTTTAAGCGGGGGGGGGCAACGCCCCCCCAACTTTTGGGTCTCAAATACCTGGTCCAAAATTACGAAGGCATAGGCCCACGACCGCATGAGGAGTGTCGGATCCGATCCCCATCGGGTTTTTTCCTGAACTTCCGAATATAGGTGTAACTTTTCTACCACCTAACCCACCAAGATGTGGGTAGTACTACCCACGTGGTAGTGTGGGTTAGCACAAAGCGATCATTTGGTGTAAGTGGGTAGTTAGTGGCACATAATTTTCAATAAATTGAAATCAAGGATTTTTGATGCGATTGAGATGCTTGAAAAATATGGGCACTCAGTTAGTGAGCCAGAGATCAACACAAAACAGTTCAGCATAAAAAATGAACTATTAAATTTAACATGTAAATTAATGATGTCAAATGTTATTTGTGGGTACTTGCGGGTAGCTGGCAGCCTATATGGTCATGGGGTAGTGGGTGGGTAGTTGTAGGGGTTTGCGGGTCGGGTCGCGTTGCCAGATAATCGGAACGTGAAACTTGTGTAACCTTCGCGTCATAGTTTTTCATGGGTGCCTAAAGCCCAAGCCAGCCCAGCCGAAGCCCATGAACAACAAGACCAGACCCAGACCAGAACCCGTTTTAAATTCAAAAATAATATTGAGGCCCATGCCCGGTCCGGCCCATCCATATTAAAGGTAAATAATCACCTTTAATTTTTGTTAGCACCAATTTCTTAGGCTTTTCCGTTATGAATGGCAATTATTTTAATTTAAAATTTAATAATTAAATAAAATTATTCTTCAGTAAAATTTGGTAAGTTTTTTACAATTAAAAATAAAGTACGTATACTCTTTCGAAGACTCATGAAGCGTGCTTTCCCATCACTTTGAAGCGCGCCATATCTGGCGCCGGTGTTTCGGAATTTGCTCGATCGCTGGACAATGGTCTCTGCAAACAAAATCGCCGACACTGAAATGGGCCGTCACTGGTTGCCAAGTTGATTTTCGGATTTAATTGCAATGTTTAATTGTTTTCGAGTTTTTGGTGGAAAAACTATGGTTTTGCCATGATGAATATAAACCAACAAGTAGTGTACACGCCCAGAATTTACAACTCTCATACTTACAAAGCTTTGGTAATCTGACAATTTAATGAAACAATTTTAAAACCAGGTAACAACTTGGCCGCCATAGGGGGTCTAGTTAAATTGCTTACTTGGTTTTCCTTGTTTATTCAATGGATATCAAATGTATAGGATCGCCAGTAATATTATCGAAACAAGCAGGATTCGAGCTATATCTTCGACTCCATTGCATAAAAAAACAATACGGGAAAAGACCGCAGTTTGATGAGATTCAAAAGTAATTGCAAGCAGCTTGCAAGTACCGGTCATTGCAAGTGTGGAACGCTTATTAACTTTGACTTGAAATATATTTCAGAAGGAATACTTTTATGCAAAATGTGATGAATTTACAATATATGTTTGTCTCGTCTATCGATTTCAATTTTCAAGTCATAACTACATTTTTGTTGGAAAAGTGATTATTTCCCTTTAAAGGGAAATAATCAGCTTTGATTTTTGTTAGCACCAATTTCTTTGGCCTTCGTGATGGTATAGCAAAGATTAAATTTAAATTTAAGAATTAAATACAATTAATCCCTCATTCAATGTCTTATGTTTTTACAAACTAAAATAAAGTACATATACTTCTTCCAAAACTCATGAGCAGAGTTTGAACATCACTATTGAAGCGCGCCATATCTGGCGCCGGTGTTTCGAACTTGTTCGCGCTGACAATGTCCTTGCAAAACAAATCGCCGATCACTAAAATAATTATGTTTAGTCCAAGATAATTTTGATGTTAACGCCCCCCCCCCCCAAAAAAAAAAATGTTTTTAATTGTTTGTCGAGTTATTTTTTGGGGAAAAAAGGAATTTGGCGACGATTAAATAAACCATAGTCTTGTTCACAGCCAGAGACAAAGTTAAATAGAACTTTTAATACTGAAAATTTATGAAACATTTTTAAAACCAGTAGCGCTTGGCCGCCATAGGGTCCCAAGGTAAGCTGATGATTTGATTTCCTTGTTTATTCAACGGCTATCAAATGTATAGGATCGACAGTCATATTATCGAAAACAAGCAGGATTCAAACTATATTTTACAACTCCCTTGCGTAAGAAAACAATACGGAGGAAAAACCGCGCAGTTTGATGAGAATCCATAAGTACTTGCAAAGCAGGCCGGCAAGTAGCGGTCATTGAAAGCGTGGAACGCCTTATCAACTTTAACTTGAAAATATCTCTTAAGTAGAAATGGTTTTATGCAAAACGTAATAATTAATTATATTTTGGTCTAATCCTGTCGAATTTCAGAAACGTAATGAATTTACATTATATTTTGGTCTCTATCGGGTCGATTTTCAAGTGTTAACTCCCAATTTGTGTGGAAAAAGGTGATTATTTTCGCCTTCAAAACAGATAATTATTTCACAAAATTTGCAACCAATTAATCCTAACATATTTACTTGTATCTATTAACGAGAATATTAGGGAATACTATAACCACCTGTGTATTGCTGTGACTTTTGACTCATCGAACGCTTTTCGGTCAACATTGTCATACTGGATAAATTTGGATCGGAACATGATTTGGGATTTTATCTTTTCAACACGCTAAGTACCTACCATTAATTTATTGTTATCATATAATTGCAAAAGATTAATTGTTTTTAGTTTCCTATATTCATTTATTAACATATTTAATCCTGGTCTAAACATAGGTAGGTGTCCAAAGTAAAAATAATGGCTAAACATCATGACATCAAAAAAATGGTCATACCCATGCCCACCCAATACCATTAAAAGTAAAAAATGCATACCCATGCCCTGAAATCGGAAGAATGAGTGGGCACCCATGGGTGCACGCGATCCATGAAAACACTGCAGTTTTGCGTACATCAATTTTACGTCATCTATGAAACAAGTTAGCAATTGCGTCGAAAAAATGAGATATACGATTATAAGTGGCGTCAAGTACAACGGCATTTTTGGTAAAATAAGCTATGTTGGAAGAAAATTGCAAACAATATCAAGTTTTGAAGCAAATTGGCAAATAAAAAGCGTTAAAACACGTGAAATAACAAGTTTACGAAATGGGCTGTCCCTCTGATATTAAAAAAAAAAATCCCCAAAATCGTCATTTCTTTTCAAAAAAAACTGACTATAAAAATCCAAATTTGGGGAAATTTTTGCCCCCCCCAGACGTTCAAAATGAGTTCCTACGTCCACTGTTTATGAGGTCTGTAATTCTCGCCACCAGCACTGGATGGTGCGAAAATATGTCCCACTTAGCCGGCTTCGTTTAACTGTAACATTCTGGCTCAGACCTCGCCTATTGCCATATTTCACTCGCTAAGATTGAAGTGTTCGACCTTCACTTTTCTGGGCGGGATTCCAGGGCCGACAGTTCGCGTTATTCTGCCACAGCTCACCAGCCCCTGACCTTAGGTTCGGGATTCGGACCCATGTATCACTGGCAAAAGGATCTAGGAAGCACGATGTGAGCCCATAACGCAGAAATATTTGATGCAATAATCACGTAGGTACGATATAAATACTGAAGCAGGCAGAGGCAAAAACTTATGCCGGACCCTATACATACTACATAGCTTTTCGCGCAAGTGTTTTATTTGATACATTGTATTGTAACTGAAGCAGATCCACACTGCCACATATTCCCAGCAAACAATATTAAATTATTACCCATCAAATGACGTTTTCACTACAAAAACCACATTGAAGTAGTCCTCGCTCGCCATCACAATGGTCTTGAAAGGCCGAAATAGCTTAAATGACCCTTTCGGTCCGGGACAAACTTGAAAGGGTACTTTCTGGCGCCCGGTTTATGCATCATAATCGCACTTTTTACCAGCTCTGAGTGTCAATTATATTAGCTATTTTGTAATATGCGATATAAATGCTCACAACGTCTCAGGAAAAAGTACCCGAACATCACTATGAGTGAACCGCATACGAATACACATTCATAATAATGATAATAAAACAATTATCAAGGCAGCCAACACTAGCTCAACGTCAGAGATGTGATCTATGCTAATGTATAATCCGACACGACTGAACCTGAATTGACCTCTCATAACCTCGCCACCTTGACCACCGCTATGCACACCGGATTAACCTTAATCCCGCCCCGGTGGGCGGGTCAAACCAAGAGTCGATCAATGGGCTATCGAGACCGTGACCCTCAAAATTATTGAAACAGGCCAAACAATTATTAAGAAAATATAATAAAGGCTACTCAGGAAATTGTATCAAAAATCAGTTCATAATGCTCAATTAAGATAAATCAGACGAGAGTCGATACCTATTTTTAAGTCATATCAGACTTCTTTGATTTGACCACCAAGCAAACATCTTTAGACCGTTTTGCGTCCGCCGGTGATACTGACAGCTAACCCTCTGTCGTCTGCAGGACGAGACCCGTAACGGCGTGACGACCCACACCTCCTCGGACACAGGCCCCGTCCGTTTGCCCGAACAGCGCACCACCCGCGGCCTCAACCCCGTCTTTGACAGAGCCACCGGAACCTGGCGATACGCCAAACTGCCCGAGACCAGCGCCACCTATACTCCTCCGGTGGTGTACACTAGAGACACCTGGACACCGCCAACCTGGGCGCCCGCGACTGCGCCGACCTGGACGCCCAGGACCATGCCGACGCCGAGTCCGTGGACCTTCAGGAGCCCCGCCGCCACTGGATCCTGGGGTGTGTTCGGAAATTCGCAGAGTGAGAGTCCCTACAGTGGCGCCACCTCGGATGCGTTCGCGGCCGCCAGGAGGCGCCTTGAGGCGGCCAAACGCAGAATACACCAGCAGCAGCAGAATATGGGAGGGTTCACTGGCTACACCAACTGGGGCTGAGCGGAATGACGGCACAGATCGCTGTGCGAATTTTTCGGAATGTTGTCAAAGTAGCGACTGGCGAGCTACATAAGCAGTAGAAGCTGACGTAAAGCAGGCTAGCAAGTCGATGTCTTTGCGTGGCGCTTGCGTGTTTTTAGCTTTCAAGCATTTCCGCCGTTTAAATAATATTTAACTGCTTAATTGTGTTCCAATATAATCACGTACTTGACAGGACTAAGCAACTAATATGCACATGAGTTGATGTGCTATAGCTATTTCGACGTGTGACTTCGCTTACTATTCGGCTTGTCTGTTCTTAGTAGTGAAATAAACCTGTAGCTTTCTTTGTTTTGGTACATTTTTCAAAGGCGTATTTTGAAGGTCTTTCGTTAGCGTCAGCAACGTTGAGATCGTGGACAACAATGACAAGCAATGAAGAGAATGTGATGCGGCGAAATACGCGTTAAATTTGTCGCAAATAGCTTTATGTGTGCCTGCCGTATGTTTGTGTATATTGAATGGCAAAGATCAGAGGAGGATGTTTTGCTTTCAAGTTTCAAGTACGCTTTATAATGTCGCTTCACAAGCCACCGTGACAAAATGCTGCCTGACGAAAGCGAATGTTAACCAGCTGAACTCTTCGTCGGTGATTGATCGGTTACAGAGGGAAGCTATCGACATTTTGCTACAAGCTCAAGTGCGTGAGTTGAGTGAGATTCGAGAAAATACGTGAGAGCATGAGCTGTGTTAATATGGGAATAAATGATACCACATAGGGCCGGAAAAATAATTTGGGGGGACCCAGGTCCAAGCTGAATATCCCGCCCGAGACCGAAGGTCGAGGGCGGAAAATTCAAGCACGGACCGAGGACCCAAATAATCATTCCGGCCCAAGTGTGGTATGAAATTTACCATTTGCCGCTGAGCATGATTTTTTTTAAAATATTTCCACGAGATTTGGGAAAACATTTCGGCCCGGGGCAAAAATACTATCCCAGATCACATAACATTGAGCCGAAATGTTATACCACCCTCACGTGCTAACGTTAAAGGGATATCTCGGCATATGATAAAACAAATGTCAAAAGTCGAACGAGCTTCTCGGCATTTTGGTGATCTTAGGGGCTGATTCAAAGGTCGCGAGAAGCATGGGCTCCGCCAGCGGGGGACGGGGGGGACATGACCCCCCCAACTTCAAAGTTGGGGGGACAGAGTGTCTTTTGTCCCCCCCCCCAACTTTGAGCACATGACGGTAACTTCATATTTCAAAGCACCTCACAACAGTGCACACTACCGTCTGCACTTCAACAATAATAATTCAGTTATCCAGGGAATTTAATCAAAAAAAGTTTGCGCCGCTCCGCGGAGCAAAAAATGGCAACGTCAAATTACATGTATTTGGGCTGAAACACAATTATTCAATTCGCGCCGTTTCGCCAGCGCATACTGTGTTTGGTTGTTTTATGTTGATTACTTATCTAAAACACATTGTGCAAAATAGTTAGCTTTATCACTTTTGTACCGCAGTCTTACCCCGCGCCCCACGGGTGTGATTTGAGCATTCCCTTACAGTTTTATCGATTACAAAAAACATGCGGCGACTAGCGCCGCCAAAATTAGTCAAGCTTATCATGGATCCTTTCGTTCTAAAATTGTAATTTCGTGTCGGATCAAGTCAGGTCAAGTGATCCCACCTCCAAAAATGTTTGAGGTTGTGCCATGACCACGATTTCTGATGGATCGATATCAAACTTTTAGGATTGCATGAAACCATCTATACCTACAAAAATTTGATCTCAGAATTTGGATATTGATAATCTGAGTTTGGGTCAATTTCGTGACCTCTCCATTATAAGTCAATGAAGAAATATTTCAATGCTTTCCATTTCAAGGATATCAGTCCAATTCCTTCTGGATAATGTTATCATAAGATATCCTTGATGATCCAAGCGCAGGTTTTTTTGGTGACCCATACGGGGTTATCTGAGTTCATGCCGAGGTCACCAACACTTTTTCGTCAGTAACTCTCGACATAATGAAGATATATAAGTGAAAATTTCAGCATCGTGTTTGTATCGTCGAGACACGTCTCTTAACGTGCAGCCTGACCTACATGGGTCACCACTTGACCTTGAACAGAGGTCAATTTTTAAGTTGACCTAACATAGTCATCATGGATGTGTTTCAATGCGCCTTGACAAGACAAACACGATGACGTGAACTTTATTGCGCTATTTTTATTAGGTAAAAAGTTATTGGCGAAACACCTTTTTTTGCACAAAACAGCATTTTTTACTTGTATTACCTTTTGAACCTTAACTATTGAACTGAGCTAAAATTTGAGGAAATTAAGTTGATTAAAAATTTCAAGAGCTCCCATTTTTCCGTTTGATCTATGTATGTAGCATATTTCCGGAGATCTATGGTGGCTTCTGGACCGAATTTCTTTAACTGGAAAATTTTACCTTTCATGACTTCTGGTGACCTCAGCTTAGACCTGAGCGAAACAAGTCAGGATAGTTAATAAAGTTTTTTTGACGACGTTTCAAACATTGTTTTTGGTTTTGATCTACGTTCCATAGGAGCCGATTTAGAAAAGAAAGGGGAGACGTTCAAACACATACCCACCCCCTTCCTTTCAGTAGGGCGTGGAGAATACCGAGGCCCAGTAGGGCGTGGGTTACAAAATAATAGAAGAAGTCATAGAGGAAAAGTGCATATATAGGGCATGAGATTCAAAATTTCGTGCCGCTCCACGGCGCAATTCCACGAATTACTGGGGGTTTATTTTTTGTCTTCTCCCGTTATTTGGTAAAATCTCCTAAGCCAAAAGCTGTATCGTCACCAAACTTTTACTTCTTCTTTGTCATCATTTTGACACATGTTAGCCAAAGAAAGACGCTGAGGTTATGATAGGTCAATCGTAAATGACATTAGAGTGAAGTCATGTTCTGCGGTTTTTGTTGAAAAATAAGGTTTTGCGGAAAACGCAGTTAAAAGCATATTTTTACATAAATTGAATTGGTAGATATCTAATGACTGGTATTAAACTCAGCTTTCAATTTGCAATCTTGGATTTTCGAGTTTTATTGAATTTAACATTTTGAGAAATAAAAAAATATTTTCTAACAATTTTTCGAAACAAGTCAAAATTGTCACACAGTTGGAATAACATAATTAAAAGGTGTCAGGTGAATTTGTGTACCAAATTTTAAGTCGATACCGTCAAAAATGACTGACTTAAGACCTTTCCAGGTAAAAAATCGACCACTTCTAAACATAGCCAGCATAAAAAATAATTGTTTTGTTTTGTTTTTACTTGTATTGTTATGGAAGAGGACAATTGTTCTAACGTCATTGTGTTGCGTTCTAGACGAAAAAACAAACATGGTGTTTACAACGCTAAACTGACCGTAATCTGCAGTTTAAACTCGTGACCTCGGATGACCTTGATCTGACTTTAGATCATCTTCAGCTTAGGAATGTACTAAGAAGTGTCAGACACACGAAACATACCCTCGCCAGTATAGGAGTGGATGCCACCCCTCGGTTTTTCCAGAATGCTCACTAAATAATCAACCGATCACAATGGAAGCTTTCAGTACCCTAATTTGCATCCAGATTTGGACACGTGCTCTGACAATTTGAACTTCTAACCCGTATGGGACCCATGACCTTGATTCTGTTTCTCAAGGTGTTGTTTTGCGAAAATTGGCGTCCTGTATTTACGATCCTTGAAACATGTGCATTCCGAGTGTTTGTGTTCAGGAGCATATGCAAAGATGTTTCTAGGCGACAGTTTGTGAATTCTGCAGAGATTGCTATCTCGATTACCTTTTCAGAGGCAACGGAGGTCACGACCTCCGATGACCTCAGATGTCTTTTTTCGTCGTCTGTCCCGTTTATATAGTGCAGTTGTGACGCTGATATTTCGATTCTGGGATTCATGTAACATGATTATATGTTCCCACTGGGGTCATGCGTGCCAAAAGGTCAACCGAAAGGTCACTGATCTCAGATCGACCTGACATGACCTTTTTTAATTTTGGCGTTTTTAGGTCATTTTGTGATGCTGCATTTCAATTTTGACGGCTATTTAGCGTGCTTTGATGCTCTTTTTACGATTTAAGCTCGATATGTTCACGATTCTTTACATATTACGATTTGACGACATTTAGCTTGGCATGACTCAAGGTCACCTAAAATATACAGGACCTTAAAATCAGATGTCAATGGCTTCCTCTCGTCACAAGCAACAGGCTCGTTTTGTAATCGAAGCTCCAGCTCAATTAGGAGCCAAACGCCAAGGAGGGGTCTTCCCCCCCCCCCACATACACACACACACACACACACGGTCACGCAGTGATCTTGCCCTACACTACACGGGCGAGGGTTAATATCGCACAACAATGCCACCCATCGAGACAGTATGACACGATCAAACATTTTTATTTGACGTGACCTGTGACGTCATCGGTGACCCCGAGGTCAACAATATTAGGTTTCCTTTAAAACATTTTCCAGGGCTAACGAATTCGGTTTGTATATTTTTAAGATCAGTTCAGTAGTTCCGGAGATCCGAGGGTGCTCGGGAAGGGACCCTTTGAGGCGCCACCCCTTCCCCGGACGAAATCCTGGCTATGTGCCTGGTTCATTCGCCTTTCTGAGGGTCTTGAGGGTCCTGCAGTCTAATTCAGCTCAATACAAGTTTCAAAACGGGGTCTCGCAAAATGAAGTGGCCCAAATCCGCATAGTTTTTCATATTCAGGGGCAAAAAATTTGGGACACCATGACTGGTTTACCCACCCCCTTTTTGAAGAGTTGGCTGCGCCCCTGCTCAGCCCTATATCTCGTTGGCCTCATGAGTCCACGTCCCCCCAACTTCAAACCCGTGGCGGAGCCCTTGGCGAGAAGTGACCATTAAGACCATGCACCCCCAAAACGACTGAAATCAGCATACATTTGTAAGGTATCCTGATCTTTAACACAATCTAGCAAACTAAATTGCTAGTATTCAGGCGAGTTTCGTGTTTAATCAGTTCTCAGCGAACAGAAGACATCTGAGGATTTTTTAGCATTGTGTTGGATTTTTTGTGACTTGCCCGAGCAAAAAAAGTTGTATTGGTGGTCTGGATCGGCCGTTGGTCGGTTCTTGCTCTTTTTTGCGACTATATAAGGGGCGGCTATAAAGGGGTCATCCGGTCTGGGCCATGACCCATAAAAGCACAACAAGGGACGTGGGAAACGTGGGGGCAATGGGGGAAGCTCGCCCCCTCAACTTTGACCTGGGGGCGACGCCCCCCCCCCCCCAAACGTTGAGTTGGGTCTCGGCCTTGCCCAGTCTTTTCCATGATCTTTTAACTCTGAATTAGATCAACGACATTTTCTACGGAAATTTGCTTATGTTTTGTTGAACAAGGGTGCAGTTTCGAGGACAAATTACAAATATAAGAAATTTAAACTGTATTTAATTTGGATCTGCAGTTTTGCACCTTTCCATCTGTAAAGCGGCACCGCACAACTGACTATCGTAGCATGGAATTGGACAAACTTATAAGTGCAGCGTGCACCTGTCAATAGGATATGTTTATTTATCGTAACGTTGAAATAGTTATTTCTTGGTCACCATGTTGTATTACTTATTGGTGGCAAATCATAAATACTATTATGCGTGCATTATTATAAAGCGTCACAGAGTGAATAACGTTCAGTATTTTTGACCTGAGCTAGGTCTGGGTGTTTCATCCGGTGTAAGCCAAACGCGTCATAACAAATGTATGTAATGTTAAGATCTGTAACGTTAAGATCTGCTGGTAGACCCATTCCTACAGTAGAGGCTACCGTGACGTAGGTTGTGACCTCAAAAGCACGTGCTGTCTTATCGTCACCATTGTCGGTAGTCACGATGCTGTGACGGTCACAAACTCACAGCCTAGTCACGGTAGCCTCTACTGTGGAGTCACTGGGATTTGGTTTACCGAGCAGATTTTAACGTTACGATTCAATGACACGTACCATAAGTTTGGATTTTTAACAGACTATACGGACAGGAATTGGCGCCTGGGCTGAAATAGACTGTGCGAAAATTTGATCCAGATTCGTCCATTCCTTAACAAATTATCGCCAAAAAGCGGGGTCTCACACGGTCTGAAATCCATAGTAGTTTGCGCTGCAACTTACACGTTTGCAACTTACACTTAGTTTGCGCTGCAATTTTGGGATTCCCCACATTTTTGTGTAGTGTTCTCGATCTGCCAGAGTAAACGACTCCAACCTTTTGGTATATTCGCAATTTCGACTCGTCGATAATGCCTTTTCAGCAACGAAATATCTATTGGCAGATTGTTACGTTATTAAGTATTTGTTCTATTTTTTCCGTTCTGCTAAGTACACTCGTGTCGCTTTACCACCCCATCACTTCATTTATTTCCAGTGTATTTTTTTGTTTTTGCATCGTAACGAAGAGACTGTGGCATTTTATGTAGCTATGCCATCGTTCGCTCGCGCTTAAGTGGCTTCACAAGTAAAATATGTATTGCAAGAGTATATGGCACGGCTTGAAATGCTGTGATAAAAGTACCCTTTAGGATAACTGAGCATAAGATGCCTCCCGAAGGTTAATCTTCCTCATTAACGAAAATCCAGAAAACGTAGACTCCATTGGTGAACTAAAATATGAAGGCAGCACTTACAAGACTAGGTATGCGCATCACTTTGTTCGTCACTCTGACGTGGGAAAACACATGGTGAGTGTCGGTTTTAATTTGAAAGGTTTTCGTCTTATTTTAGAGTATTTTTGCACAGGCATCAAACAAAGCATAATCAAGATACAAACGTTTTACCGGTACCAATAGAATCTCTAATCAAAGCAGCATTTGTATCCCAATCGAACTTATGAGATGTAGTGCAAGAAAAGGATCAGACACACAACTTCATCAAACAACGTTTGTTTTAGCCCTCGCCAGTACATTGGGGTGGATGCTACCCCTTTGTTTTTGGGAATAATTGACGCATTTGCTAACCGATTGCGATGAAGCTTTCAGTGCCCTATACTATTGAACGGTTTGGCACAAACCTACCCTTAAAATTGCAAAATTATACTCCCTATGACCATTGACCAAGAGCGTCGCCACGAACCGAGATTGGAGGAAAGGGGTGGGGAGGGGGGGGGGGCGACGTAGAGATTCTGAAGTCGATTCTTTCCATGCAACGCCCATAGGTGCTATGTTTAAATCCGAAAATTGTAGGAGGACGCGCCCCTGTTTTCCGTTGTTGGGGGACGCACCCCCCGGCTTCGACGCCCATGACTTTGACCTGTTTACAGGGCCTCAGCTAAGGAATTCTCACTGGGGGGGGGGGGCAATTCGAAAAAAATAATGCTAAGAATTGAGTTGCGCAAGAACGAAGTAAGGATTTTTGTCGGGGGGGGCACTTCAGTGGTAGAATCATACTTCGCTTCTCAGCCAAATTTTGTCTAACGGGGGGGGGGGGGGGGTAATCATATAGGATTGAATTTAATCTAGTGTAAATTAGTTTTGCTCGGGGGGCATGTCCCACGGTACCCTTTCCTATCGTCTCTCCCCGATCATCCCTATACATACATGGTACGGATAATTTTAACTGTGGTAATATGACAAACATAAGTGTAAAACATAAATCAAATAGTAGAATGAGCAATAATGAGGCTGAATGAAAATGCTAAATTTTAACACGCCCATCATCCAAGGCCACACCTATTATATCGATTTTTTTTAACGATTGTAGACCGAACAGGAACGGAGCGAAGGGACCAGCCGGCGCCATAGCTTTACCAATACAACTAGATTGGCCAAACATTAACTCATTTACTGAAGGAAGATGTAAGCAGCTAATACAAGGGATAATTTGTTTAAAAGCAGTTCTTAAACGGGGCCCTGCCGGTGCTCGGCGCCAGCTTACTCGTGTCAGGGGAGGCATCTGACGCCCCCTACAAAGGAAAAGCTCGGCTCATATTGGGATTAGGTAGAATCCAGTTAGATACGTCGTCTAAATTCGTGTCAAAATTGTTACATCGCTCAGTCAAACACTGTGGCTGTGGTTTGACCATACACTTTTTTGGAGGCGATGGCACTTGACGTGAACTGGTGAATTAAACTGAGACGACCCCAGTCAAAATGTTAACTTAATCAGATGCCCAATTCATGCAAAAACACCTGCTGCCAGAAATGGTGGTGCTGCATGCCACCAATTCCGAAAAACAGGGGTGTCACATTATCGGTCGTTTCGGCCAAATGCTGGCACGCAGTCATAAATGTATTCGTCGGATATGCGGTGAAATGTGTTATTCAATCGAAATATGGCTGTTTGGGCCAAGGACACCATTAAGAGGGAGGGGGAGGGCCACCACAGAAGAGACGGAAAAAAATACGAAGAAGAAGAACATTGCTTCACCGATATTCCCCCGGTTTCGTCGTGTGATGTGAAGAAGGGGTTTTTGGTTAGTGTATGTTCCCAGAACCTACAAATTTTTCAGCCTAGCTTATTTTCCACAGATCACCGTGGCTGAAAACATGGTATATGTGTCAGATGCCTGATATACGGCCAGAAACAAGGGAGAGCCCAGATTTGCAAAAAATGACTCTTGGTGAAATCATAAAAACTATCAAACGATAAAACAAATTCATATGATTTTGCTTCTTTATTGATATATGGCTGAAATAGTTAACTTTGTTAATATTTTGTTACAAACAATTTACGCCATTTTTTGGCTGATTTCAGGCGGTTTGCGAATTTTGCCTTCTTTCTGGCCCCCTTGGATCAGCCATTGGTCAGAATAAAAAATGAAGAAGCCAAAAGCATTTTGGGGGACCAACCTCAACATATGGAGGCGCCGAGGGTCACCCCAAACATATATAAATCGACACCTGTGCTCCACGCTTATTTCGAACCGACGAGACGAGAGGCCGATGTCCATCCTCAAGATATCAAAGCTACGCTAGGTAGCTGTAACGGCGTATTATTGGTTTTAAGTTGAAAGCATGCTTCAGGACGCATTTGTATACGTTAGAAACCACGCACAACTCGTATTTATGTAACGCGTATTAATTGGTTTTTAAGTGTGAAAGCATGCTTCAGCGACGCATCTTATCTAGTTAACAAACCGGAACAATCGTCATTTATGTAACGGCGTATTATGGTTTAAGTTGAGAGCATGCTTCAGTGACGCTGATATATACTTAATCAAACACAAATTCATAATGTTACCCCTACGAACTCTTGCTTCACTAGGAGACAAAGATGCTGGCCAGCAGTCTCTGTGGGGGGGGGGGGGCATAAGGCATTTGCTCTCCTTCCATAACATCTTATCCGCGGCTATGCAGTAAAGTAAAAATAACGTCGGATGACTGAATGAGTTTTGTTAAGTCTATTGTTGCATCATATATATATTATTATTATTATTGTGCCCGCTCGTGACGAACTAACAGTTTCACTGCGGGGGCAAATCGGTTCCACTGGGGGGGGGGGCAAATCCATCCATGTGGGGGGGGACAATTGCCCCCCCCCCCCCCAGTTAACATGTTATCCGAGGCCCTGCCTGTTTATCAAGGTCATGTGAGGAGCAACTGGCTTCCGAGTGTTTATTACTCAGGAGCATATGCACAGATGTTAAAAGGAGACTGTTATGGTTTCCACTGAGATTGTGACCTCCGATGATTAAAGATGACTGTTAGACCTCTTGCAGTCTCTAGGACATATTGTGACGCTGATTTCAAATTTGACACTCATTGTGCACAATCATATGTTCTTTCCCGATTGAAACTCGATTATAGTTCAATATCATATACACATGCACGATTAAGATGAATCCGGGTCATTGACATAAACCCAGAGGTCACCTAATGATCCAGGACTTTAAAATCGGATGCCAACGGATTCCTCCCCTCACAAGCAGCACGCTCGCTTTTACGGGTCATTGACATGATAGTCTCTGCCTCAGAGGTCACCTATATGATCCCAGGAACCTTTAAAATCGGGATATCCAACGGCTTCCTTTCCTCACAAGCAACACGCTCGCTGTTTAATCGAAGCTGTAGGTCAAATAGGGGCGAAACTCCAGGGTGTCGTACCTCCCCTTCCTTCACGGTCACGACTATATCAGACCCTGCACGGCACCGGCGCTGGTTGAAGTCGCCCCCCGGCGTCACGTGTAAGACGCTCTCCATGGGGCGCAGGCGTCTCGACTCTTGTCTGACAAGCTGTACTGAACCTGTCGATGTTGTTGCATTTACCTTCTTAACCTCGCGCGGTAGGGCAAATTCACTGCGTGTCCGGCACGTTGGTACGACCGCGTGCGTTTCGTCCCTAATTAGCTAGAGCTTTTGATTAAAAACGAGTCGGTTTGCTTGTGACAGAGGAAGCCAATGACATAATGATGTTTAAGGTCCTGACTCAATAGGTGATTTCCTGAGGTCATGACAAAGTCCAAAATGTCACAAATCGTAAATGTGTGACAATTGAATACTGATCGAGACAAAATGGCAAAAGAACATCTTATTATGCTTAATACATGCCAAATTTGAAATCAGTGTTAAAAAAATGACTTAAAAACTGCCAAATTAAAAAATGGTCATGTCAGGTCATCTGAAGTCAGTGACCTCGGTTGACCTTTGTAAGCACATGACCCCAGTAAAACATAGAACTATGTCAAATGGCTCCAATATTTGAAATCAGCGTCAAAAACTGTCCTAATAGCGACCAGAAAACCAAAAAGTCATAGGAATCATCGAGACAGTGACTCGGTGACCTCGGAAACGTCACCGAGGTCCATCTGCAGAAAAGACACCCTGTCACCTGAAAACTACTTTGAATTGCTCCTGGAACGTCAGACAGACTCGGAAACTAAACCTGTAACAAGATCGTATACGGGACGCCAGTGTGCTGACATGACTGAGAAACGGTCATAGGTCACGGGTCATAAAAGTTGGAAGTTCGAAATTTTCAGAGTATGTGTCAAATGGTTCAAAAGTAGGATAAGGAAATTTGCATTGCGATCGGTTACAAACTACGTGAGTTATTTGGAAAAACTGAGGGGGTGGCATCCACCCCCTACCCTGGCGAGGGTTAATTCCAAGCGTTATAATATTGCTTATGATTGTCGCAATACTTTTAGCACAAGGCGTTATGAGAGTATTGAACTATATTTTCTTCGCTTATTTGATAAGTGAAGAAGTGAATTGATATGTGAAATAAATCAGATCACATCGTAGAGGTCGTAGGTAAAACAATATGCTATATGGATCCTTGGATTCGGCTGTTAGCTCAAGAGCAGTGAGTTTGGTGAAAATTTGACAAATTTAGTCATTTCTTGTGAAACTATATATTCGCATTTGCATTTATCCATTGATGTGTTTGTATAATGAGTAGGTCACAAACTCGATCTTCCCTTCGGCCACCGATATGAAATCAAGATAAATCAGAACTATAGCTTGTATTGTAGAATGTAGGTGCTTAGATGCCTATGACCTGATTAATCATCTGAGTTTCAAACCTCTGTGACAAACACTGTGGCTGCGGCACGTCCACAACTTTGTGGTCTGATGAAACCATTTATTCTCACGTGGCCGAATGACCTAATCTGGAACGATCCGTAGCGAAAAAAACTCAGAATGTGACAGTTTGTAAACGGACAGTCTGTGCGAGAATGATGGCTCTCCGCTCAACCGTTTTTCTGCTATTTTCGAGCAACCTTTGGGGAGGCTACCCCACCGACGCACTTCGCGTGTGTTAAATGCTGCTTTATGAGACGTGAGACGTCTATTCGGATAAGATGAATCGGATTAAACACATTTCTTTGAAGGATTTACAAGGTCAATTTAACCAATTTAGTTGTGTCGTACGTAAAGACCAACGAAAATACGTCCATTTCACTTGCTTGAACAGGTTTTATCATGTTGTCTTACACTGAGTCCAAGCTCAGTCCCGGAGGCAACTTAATTATACCTAAGTGGCCATTTTGTGCATATACCATACACAAGATACCATGACCCTTTTGTCATTGTTTGGATGTAAAATATGTGGCAATGGTTTTGTGGCAAACGCATGAACTAAGGAAGACAGAGGCATACAAAATACATAGAAATGTCCTGGCTACGCGGGTCGGGTGAAACGGTGGCAAGCCTTCGACAGGAAGAATTGGCAGCGCACTCAAAAGCTTAGCCGGGGGAGTTTTGTGGCTATTTCCCCTAAATTTTCGCAAACATGTGTAGTTTTGATTTAATGTTTGTCTATGGATAAAACTCTTTGAAAATCTTTTCTTTATTGGAGAAAAATAGCATTCATAAATCATATTTTTCCCAGACAGAAGCAGTTTTCACGATGGATTTTTTTGCGCGAAATGTTTTAAAACATTTTAAAATGTTTTAAAATGTTTTAGTAGTAGCCGTTTTCACGACAGACAAATTTGAAAAAAAAGTTTTAACCCTCGCCCTACGAGACCGTAGGGTGAGGGTTCAAAAAATGTCTTGCAAATTAGTTCATCGTGAAAACGGCTTCTGCTAAAACATCCTAAGACGTTTTAAAATATTTTAAAACATTTCGCGCAAAATAATCCATCGTGAAAACGGCTATTATGTTTATTGTTCCTACCGTTTACACGTTTGTCTCGTTGTCAACAGATTAACCCTCGCACCGACGGGTAGGGGGCGAATATCCCCCTGAGGTTTTTCGATAATAGCAAAAACTGCAGCACGTAGCGCCGCAAAGTTTCGTATAACTGTTAATTGCGCAACTTTACACATTGTCGGTACATTTTGACCGCCTAACTTTTAAGGTCACGTCGTCCGGACACATTTAATGACTTGACCTCAAGTCACGTTTTTGACAGTTTGACATCATGCCGAAGCCACAGTGCTTAACCAAATAGTTTGAAACTCGCAGTGTGTAATAAGGACATATGTATCTATAATAATTTTATCTCGTTTTTTGTGTTACATCGGTGACCTGAGGTCATGTTAATTTCGTGACCTCCCATTATAAGTCAATGTTAAAAAAATTGAAATGCGCACCAATCAAACAAAACTAGCCACATCTGGTCACTCCGGTGGTCAGTTTTCATCAACATCACTATTTCAGAGCTAAGCAACAGAATACGTGTTGAAATTGTATTCCATGACCTCTCTGAAGTCAAGTCCAATGTGCCCCCAGGGCATATTTGTTTTTTGCACAATAACTTACCTTCTACGTGGGGCAGAGTGATATGGTTTTCACCGTTCTGTTTATCTTATCGATTGCCATCAAGTGATATAAAAATTTGACTTGACCTTGACATGACATCAGGTCAGGTCAGGTCAATTTTTTAATTTGACCTAGCTAGGTCATCCGATATATCATTCGATGTGTCTTGACGAAAGAAACACTACAATGACAAAAGCGTTGCTCTAGCGTATATGAATAAAAGGTTACTTGCAAAAAAATGTTTCCGGATAAATTTAGCATTTTAACATTTCCTTATCTCTGGAGCCTCAACTATTGACCCTGTCTCAAACGAAGGACATATCGCAGAAAGAGTTTCAAGGGCTTTTCAGTTATTGTGATGCTATGTTCCTAGCTATTTTATTCATCGAGCTAGCCCGGATTGTATGAAGCAATGATCAATTTACTCGAAATATGGGAAGATTTGAGCTGTTTTGACCTCTGGTGACCTCAATACTGTCCTATTCAAAAATCGTCTGAATTTTATATTGTACTCTAAACGGCCTACCTAACGCCGTTTTTCGTTCCTCGCTATGTTGCGTAGTTTCAAGATCTCGGGGGGGGTATCCGCCCCCGTTGGTTCTGTTGGCTCAGACCCTCGTCGGTGTGAGGGTTAACGTTTGAGGGGTCTTTTATGCTCGCACATCCATAACACTGAACTGTTTTCCTACAGCAATGTTTTTGATGGCTCATTTTACACTCACGACACTTGATCAGTCTGCACACATGTTCCGAAGTTTTTTTTCTTCATAACATCCGTCCTCACTGCGGCGCTCACACTCTCTCAGCCTGTCTTCTCTGCTACCACCGAGGAGGAGGGTCACCGTCCCACCTCTCCCCCCTCCCACCCCACCCCTATTCTGTCAACCCGTTCGGCCGGCAGCTCATCTCGCGCTCCCCCTGCCCTGGTGCTGCGGTACGGCCGCTCGAAGATCGCCACCTGTTCCCGCGGCGACAACCTAAGTGTGGGCCGGCCAACGTTTCAGGGAGACCGCTTCAGGCGGCGCGCCGCACCGGCCGGCGGCCGCCCGGCGGCGCGCGCTTTGTCCGCGCCGATTTATTGGCAGGCGCGTCTGAATGGCGCGCGCGGCACACAATCCGACGCGGAATCCGCGCCGTGCGCCGCCGCTGCGCCACCACCGCCGCGACCGTTGCTCGCCTGCGCCACCGTGGCCGCTGGGTGGTGCGCTGGTTTGAAATCTCGGCACAGACGGTGCAGGGTGGAGGGAGGCACCTTGGAAAGAGGCACCTGTAGTGGTAGGGGAGCAGATGGCAGGCATGCTGCATTAGCAGACAGGTCCCGCTCCTTAGAATAGCGTCACCTGTTGATGTAGGGTGCCACTTGATCAGGTGCTGGGAGTAGATGTGTGGTTTCCGGTCGGTTTCCAGAGCGCGGTAGGCATCAAAGAGACGTGCTGAAAAGGTACTTGCTGGAGAATCTTAGCCTCGTTAACCCGTTAGCTCGTTGATACGTCAACATTTTCAGAAGATGATTCGTGGCGTTCTGTGGTTGTGTGGTTGCTGCGTTTGGAAGGAGACTGAAGGGTCCCGGCCCGAGTTTGGGTTGCAGCAACTCCGACGATCGCAACCCATACAGGGATGTACCGTTTCTGCGAGCCTAAATAAAATGAAGCAGCAGGACAATTCAACCAGATAATGACTGTTGTAATAATTAGTAATTACTATCAGGATACAACTAAGAGTCTGTCTAAGTAGGCAGCGGGCTTATGTGGGGGTGTCTTGTTGAGAGGTTCATTGTGGGGTGTTATCATATAGGTCATAGCAGATCATAGCATAAAGGTGATCCTATTCAGTTGAGAGGCTTCAGCCAGTAGCGCAGCCAGGGAGAAAAGGGGACAATTGTCCTCCCCCTCCCCCCCTACGGGTCGCAGGGGGCCCACCGAGTTCGGCCAAGATACCATTTGCGTTAGGTAAATGGCTTCCGAAAAGCCACTGAGGAGCCCTTTGACCAGGTGAAGGGTTACTCTGGTGCATGCCAAGGGCCTTCAGAAACAATGAAGAGAGTTCGAAGTGAGGAGCGGAAACTTGTGAGATAAATACGTCACAAGAAGTGGGTCACATCTGGGGATAAATATGTATTTTGTATATTTTGATGGTACTTAAAAAAATCCCAGCTTAGCCCCTCCCCTCGCCAACTTTTCTGGAGAAGCTATGCCCCTGGCTCATACGCATGGCTCAATTTCTTCGCTGTATTGTCGGCGATCAGCATGTTGAGTGCCATTTTGGTAACCGTTTATTGATATTATATTGTATTTTATTTTATGTCAGCGTATTGTAGTAGCATTGTATCATTTTAGCGTATTTTAGTGTGTTTGTGTATTTTAGTGTATTTTAGTGCATTTTAGAGCATTTTAGTGTACTTAAGTGTCCTTATTACGAGCGAGCGCGCGAAGCGCGGAGCGAGTCCTCATTGCGAGTGAGTGCGAAGCGTGGAGCGAGTCCTCATTGAATATCGGATTTTTCTCACATATAAGCGGCCGACCCGACCCGGCCCGGCCCAGCCCGGCCAGACCGCGACGCTGGTCAGAAGCTTATATCTTTTGAACCCCGCCATCCGATTGCAAGCGGTCTTCGCCATATGATAGCCCCAATGAATGCATTATAGATTATTGACATGTTTTGGTCTCATGTGATTGGTGCAGAACGGCCCGCGTGACACGTGCCGCGTCAGGGGTGTCAGAAAGAATTATCCCTGCTGTAGCTTGAGAACCGGCTGTACCTTAAAGCTAAAATTTGGTGTGAGGCTGGACCACACATGCAATTGTTGCACAGGTCAAACTCTGGGTCACACTGCACGTGCGCACGTGCACCGCTGTTCCGTCCACAAAAAATTACTGGCAAAACAATTCGTTGCAATAACGGACTTATATCTCGGCAACCCAAAAGTCGCAAGGCACGGGTCAAACAAAGATGCGTAGGAACGATCCGCCCGGCGTAGCACTATGTGTGATCAGCCGGCGCGTGGTACGTGCAAAGTACTGCTATACAAAGCGCAAATTCAAGTTTTATGACGTCTTCACAATTTAAATCATGCTCAGCACCTATGTTGACGTGAAGCGATGACCACACCAAAGGTCTGTAGACCAATGTACCGTCTCTAAATGCCATGCACAAATTGAGGCTTTAATGCAGTATTTCGCTGTTAAAATCTGCCTGTAATATTTTTATTGAATGGTTCTATAACATTCCCTTCATTACACCGCCGTAGCTTCAAAACCAAAAGGGTTGCTAGACGATACAATGATGCAGCTTGTAAAGGCAATCAATCCCATCTAATACCACCCAAAAAATGACTTTTTTGCCTTCAAAGCATGATGCTTATAATTGCAAATTTAAAATAACGCTTCAAAACCTATTTAGTTTAAAAAACAAGATCGATTTAGTTCGGATCTATTTGCGACGGCAAAACCAGCACATAGCGAAAATATAATTCCAAATGCATGCTTTGCACAAGACGTATCCTCCGTTGGACGGGTGATAAATTGACGCGCGATTTTATTCGGACTCGCTCGTCCTTTCGCCGTTTAAGGCGTCCTTACTGGTTGGTGTATATTTTAGTTATCCCACGCCGATATCTCGTCTTTGCCATTTGAATCACGTGTTAGGCTATTTTTTTAAACCCAACGTCAGTTTAACTCGGAATTTAATCACAATATGGGATTATTAATCTGAATAATCCACGGCTGTTGAAATCTTCGGGATAAGTCTGTGTTAAACATGCATTAATTTTTTAGCGTAGCGGCGTGGGATAAAAATTATTACACCCACTTGCGAAGTAAAAGATGCGTTACTGACTCGGCTTCGCCTTCGTCGATTAACTGGCATATTTATACTCGCTCGTGGTGTAATACATAGTATTTTAGTATATTTTAGTGTAAATTAGTGTAGTGTATCTTTTGTAATTGTTAGTGTATTTTAGCGTAATTTAGTAAATTTTGGTGTAGGTATAGTTGCATACATAGGTATGTATGAAGCAAATCGTAATGAGAAAATGCAGTGCATGGAAAGCGCTATCACGCAATATGTCGTATTCACAAAATGTTGTATTATGTAATACGCATTGCGCTATTAGTTATATTTACAAAACGCAGGCAGACGGCAGGCCTAGTTCTCTGAATACACATTCTTTGTATTGAGTCCCTTGTATGCACAAAACTAGGCAACTCCGATAATTCTTCCCGACACTCATTTCTGCGTTACTGGTTTCAAGGCAACGCGACAAAGGAGAAAGGCGTGTCTCCGAACCACCTTTTGAAGAACGGGAGAGTTGTTTCCGTGACATTTCCCTCCCACAGTGCCGATCTTAGTTATGTCTAGAGACCTTGGACCATTGCACATATTTTTGCGCGGGCACTGAGCAGCCATTGGAACCCAGTTAGCTCACTTATCACAA
Organism: Semibalanus balanoides; assembly: GCA_014673585.1. Taxonomy (NCBI): domain Eukaryota; kingdom Metazoa; phylum Arthropoda; class Thecostraca; order Balanomorpha; family Balanidae; genus Semibalanus; species Semibalanus balanoides. The sequence goes on from VOPJ01003225.1 coordinate 36,444, forward strand.
GACCTCACATCAACTACCAAAGTCAAAGAGACGTCGCCCTCGCCTTCCAGACATTTCAGCGCAGAACTATGTCAAAATCGCCAAATCGCCCGTAAACGACGCGAAACTGCCTAAACTGTGCCCAAGTCAAGATAAATGTCTTTTCACCGGTCTCTTTGACGTTCCGCCTGCCCCCGTTACTGCCTGCCCGCCCACCCCTGCCACGGAGGCCACCGGTGCCAACTGGGGCCGAGGCCCGCAGAAGAGCGCCGCCGACAAGGTCAGCTGTTCTGCCTGTGACCGCGGGCGGAGGGCGACACATTCCGCGGCCGAGTCGAGGCCGGAAATACGTGTGACAACAGTGGGCGTTGTCACGTGACAGTGGAGCGGAGCTCGAGCGGCGCCCCGGCAGTCCGGCCCAGCCGCCCTCAGCCGCCAACACACAGCTCCAGAGGCCCGCGCCGACCACCCGCTTTGTCCGAAGACCACTCAGGAAGAAGTCCTGTTTCGGTTTTCTTTTTACGCAAAGAAACTGGCGCGCTGAAAGCGCCGCGGTAATGGATCCGCGGCGTGAATGGCGCGGTATGCATGGCGGTTGGAGGAGGCGCGCGCTTTCTGTGCCGCTCGAGATTCAAACGCGGCGCCGTCCAGCGGCCAGCGGTGACAAGGGAGAGACACGGATGGCACGGGTCCGGTGACACGGATGGCACGGGTCCGGTGACACGGATGGCACGGGTCCGGTGACACGGATGGCAGGGTCGTGACACGGATTGGCACGGGCCGTGACTACGGGGATTGGCACGGTCCGGTGACACGGATGGCACGGGTCCGGTGACACGATCACACACGGCACCCGTGACCGCCGTGGGCGATGTTCGATGAATAACACTCGCTGCCCGCCGTGGGCGATGGTCGATGATCAACACTCGCTGCCCGCCGCGGGCGATGGTCGATGGATACCGCCGTGGGCGATGGTCGATGAACAACACTCGCTGCCCGCCGTGCCGAGGAGGCTACCGGCTATGGCTCATGGGCTTATTAGACCGGAATGTATCGCAACACTTTCTCAATTACGAACTCTCGGATCGAAAGCGAATGGCGTACACCAGTGGAGTTTCCTGTTCAAATGGTGGGACCACCGCACCACCGACTTAAAGTTAAGTCACACCACGTTTTGTCAGATTTGAAGGTTTCCTGCCATTACATTTGCAATTTTTCACCTCAACTATGCAAAACAACCGGCCAATAGGACATTTTGCCCAAAACATTTTTTCTGAAAAGCTCTACCCATGAAGAAGTATAATGATTATCCTAAGAAAAACATATCGGTACCTAACTACCTACTTTGTATATACGATTTAATACTTTTTGCAAGAATCTAGCACGTCAATTGCAAACTTACATGCGCATTCACCATGGAAGTTAACTTATTAACCTTAACGTATATAATTAGCTTATTAATTATAATTAACGTATTACAAGTCACGAGATCACCTTCCATTATAAAGAGAATGTTTGGTTCTGTGTGATGACCAACTTGCAGTACCACTTCCAAATCGTTCGCATCATCCTATCTCAACCCGTTTTGTTTCGTCCTTTCTTATTCGTTATTAGCTTTCCCGATGCATCAATGCGGTTTGATGGCAACTACACGCGGGCATCTTTCATCTTTTATTTCCACGACCGTACCTTGTCAAAACCAAATTGCATTGCTATTATTGAGTACTTGCTCATTTAAATTGTGTCATATAATCGTGCATAACCGTGAGAATGTCAGCCGCATCAGCACGCCCGCGACCCTGCCTGACCTTGTCTTCACTCCGTGAATGACTGAGCTGCTTTTCCCTGCCGCCGCCATATGGCTCTCATCACACCAGCAGCTGTTCAACGGAGGGGAGGACCTTTAAAGTTTAAACTATCGGTGCTGGGCGCTCGAACAGGTGACGGCTGCACTCGGCAGCGACTGGCGCTGCGCCGCCAGCTGCCGCCAGCGCGCTACAGGTGCCGCAGCAGCGCCACAGGTGCCGCAGGCGCTCCGGAAACGACGCTCATCTGTCCGCCAGCCGCCACGGGCCGTACACGCAGCTTAGAAACAAGCGGAGACGGTCGCGCCTGGCGTATCGCGTGGTTTAATTTGCGAGGTTAAATTAGGAATGTAGACTGCAGAGAGCAACTGCACTGCGTTGTCAAAGCCTACACATAAACGTAGGTTGGTACTGAGAATCGGAGACCTCACTCTTCAGATCCAGCAGAGATCCAATATGCGCCTGTCATTGACGGAAGCTAAGTATACAAAGTATACGACGCTCTCTCTCTCTCTTCTGCAATTGAGGAGGATCGTGTTCCCACAGGCATGCATGCCACGCTCCATTCACGTTGATTGCATAGCCGCCTGCCCCCAAGGCGCCACCGCCGCATTCAATCAGCCCAAACGGCTCCTTGATGCGCGATGCTCGCGCCACGCCTGCAATGTGTGCTAATTAATCTGCAGGCAGACCTCCTCTCAATCAGCGGCCCGTGCTCAGCGTTCTTAGCGCCCATGTCCAGCTCCTGCCGGCACTCCCGAGGTCTGATCGCCACGAGAGGCGTTCAAAACTGAGCCGGGGCCGATTCAAAAGGGGGCGACCGTTGGCCGTGCCAGCGTCTTCGGCCTGGTTCAGCGGGCTGAGCTGCTCCGTGTCTGTCACGCTGAACTCTGAAGAGGACGGCGCTCACGAGCGGTGATCCCTGTCATCACAATGCGTCGGGGAGGAGGAGATTCCGCCTCACAATGGTGAACAATCGATGAGAACTCGCGGGACGAGTCGTGGACGCAGCGTGCCGGAACGTAGTGATTTGTCGAACGTTTGGGAAGATTGCAGGCCCGAGAAAGTTGGCTAAGCATTTTTGTACTGATGTTTCAGTGAAAGTTCCCAAGTTTTGGTAGTCAAGTAGCAGGTTTCCGTCATTTTCCTCATCTCAGCCCGTTTGATACGATGCGTTCGGCCGTAGCCCGATGGCGGAAGGTAATCGGACACCACAGCTCGGGCTGGAGGGGACAGGAAGATGGGGGTATTAGGGTCGAGGCTCCTGTTGTGTGGCATCAGCTGCTTCGGGTCAGGGCGGTCCGGTTATCAACCCGTGTGAGCAGGCGCGCGATGTCTCCAGTTCAGGCGCTAGCTAGTGTAGGTGAGGTGGTCCAATAGGCGCGAATCCAGGATTTCGGTCAGGGTGAGGGGCGCCACATAGTGATTGCTGTCAACGTGATTTTGTTGACGGAGGGGGTAGAGCGTCGCGGAAATGTTGTTGACCGAGAAGCGGGGTAGAAGCATGATCGAAATCAGAAAGGTTGCGCACCTACGAGGCGCGCCTGGCATGTGCGACCTGAGCGCGACCCGAAGGTTCTCAGGGGGGTCGCTCCTAGCGCCCTCTGGATCTGCGCCTGGTGGTCAATAGTATTGATACCAATCGGTTGCCTAAATTTTTATATTTCACAAAATACCCGCAGCGATTCAGTAGACGGTATAGATGGTTAGAGTAATATCAGTGTTATTTGCATTTATCGTACAAACCAATTTTATTTGTATGTAGGTATATGTATCCAGCTGTTTAAAAAAAGCTCAATATTGGTGTAGCAAAAGTCGATTGATCCATAGTCCCACCAAAAATATGGGAATCTTCGCGCTTGACTAGGCATTGCGTGCCTACACAAGCATTACAAGACTTCACCAAAAGGAACTGTGAGAACAAACGAATGACCAGCTTTGAAAATTAAAATAGATATGACGTTAGCCAGGCAGCAAAAGACATTATTCACCGAAAAGCGCTATGCATCTTACCAAGCAAGTGCATTCAAGAGCATCGCCATCTACTAACAGCTTGAGATTGCACGGCAACATCAACATTCAAAAACGCTTCCTAACGTGCAGCACTCATGCATGTTAAAATTCGATAAGTAGGGGACGCGCCCCAAGTTTACTCCCAGCTTTCGACGTCGATGAGCTTCCTTACAATATGTCCGGCTCCATCCAATCAGTAGCCCGTTATACCGCTGCAGGACAGGCGAAACGCGAGTAAAGGGATTAAAATACATCACTTTCGGTGATTGATGACATGGGAGGGCAGTGTGACGGAGCCCGCACCACAGGGGATTGGCACACGCTGAGCGTTGAGCGTGGAGCGTGAGAAATACAACCGGGTTTGAAGACCCTTCTAAATATTTTACCTGGCACAGCTAGCTACTTTCACCGTGAAGCGTTTGCCCATGGGCAGCCTGGGCACTACTGGAATGTCCGAAACAATGTAAATCCTTCACCCGTGTTATTACCTGGGAGCGTAGCCAACTGATACGCCGCATTTCTCATTCACTGCCGTATAGCCGAGGGAAAACGTCTCTTTCATAGCAAACTGCTGATTGAAATGCCCGTTCGAGCTTTTGGCGCTACTCAAACCAGACATGTGCTTGGATCCAAAAAATGGATCCCGGTTATCTGAATCTTTGTGATCTGGATCCCGCATCCATTGAACTCTGGAAATCATAGATCTACTTTCACCAATTTGTCGAGGATCCACTGGATCATAGATCAGTATTCAACATTGGTCGACCAGATCCGCCGGGATCCGAGATCGTAGGCCCTATTTCACTGTAACCCACTGAGATCCCAGACAAGCCAAAATTACATAATATGTATTTTCGGAACCATAATTTAAGTTATGTGTTTGTACTATTCCAATTCGTTGTAATGAAACTAGTACGGGTTTTAGTGTATATTTTGTCAAGAAATACTATAACTATGCCAAAAATTTAGTAAGTCGCATCCTGTCGGATCGAGATTACTGTTAGGATCAGAGATCCACTTACATTGTTTATCATGGGATCCTGTGGGATCCAGGCTCTGTTGCCAAATGTCGCTCGAGGTATCCACTGGGATTTAAATATCCACGGATGTTGAATTTTGTCGTAGGATCCAGTGCATCATAGATCGAACCATTGTGTTTTGTCAAGAGATCCTCTGGGATCCTTTTTCAGATCCATCCACAATGCACATGTCTGCTCAAAGCCCTACCTGTACGGCAGAAAACGTGCCGTTGTTTTCACGTTTTCTGCCGTACAGGTACCTAATTGAGCCACTGAGTTCAAAGCAAGAACAGGGTCTAGTCAGACAACAATGTTAATCAGGCATGATCTGCTGAAGGTGAAGCAACGACAAACCGAAATCTGGCAAAGCACAGTCTAAACACACACAATTGCTAGTATTTGTTTTTTTATTGCAACCACCATTTTGGGTAACGTTATGACCCGACGTGAAGCACAGGCAAAAATAAACCTTCCAAAATAAGACCTGTATGCAAGGTAAAGCGTACTCCAGGGAATCCAACTTGAAACTCACCCATCAGTACATCTCAGGTGGTCTCTTTGGCGGTGCCAAGCAGCTGGTATGGTATGTCTCTGTAAAATTTGTCCGGCCCCATCAATGCCTCCGTCACACCACCGCACGATCAAAGAGGTGCCGACACATACCGATGACGGAGTGAGGTCCCCGCTCCGTTCCCACTCTGATGGCCTCCTCCGTGTGACGGATTAGTGACCGACGCACCTCGACCGCCGAGGCCCGATAGGCTTCCGTCCAACGCAGGCCCGTCAGCTGCTGATAGCGGGCTGGCGGGCAGCCGACATCACCACCACGAGGCCTTTCGGCGTGATACGAATCTGATTGGGGGCGGGCCGGGGCTGGTCCGTCGGCTTGTCAGGGGCTGACCAGCCCGCGCCAACCCTCAGCCTACGCCACCGAAAGGGATTCCAACCGCACGCGCGCCCGGCGAGGTGGTAACGCACGCCCTCCTCGCTTGAAGCCGGCTCAATTATGTTATAGTTAACATGCGAGAGGGGTAGGTATGTGAACATGTTTCGACGTTAGGAAATTACAACAGATGTATTGTCGCGGTGTGCCAGTTTAGTTTGTAGCAATACCGAAAGTTGGAAATTGTTACATGGCATCACAAGAAAAACGTCTTTGTGGGCGATAGCCGCAGCAGGAGGCGTTCAAAAATAGTAGGGTAAAGTGCATCCCTAGGAACGCGTCATGTTATATATAAATATAACCTCACTCAAATTAAGTTCAATTTAGGATGCATAAAACATCGACAAAGTAATTGAACAATTGAATATAGGCATAGCATGGGTGTAGCAACGTATCTCTTTGGTGAAGGATACCCTTCACCAATATGTCCGCGTCTCCGACCGGCTCTGACTCAGTGGTTCCGCCGCTATAGTGGAGGCGCGGCTCACCTGCCGGCCGGCATGACTATAGGGCGATGTGTTTCAGCGATTGTGGTCAGCTGCAGCTATTGCTGCAAATAGTATTGGAAGTAGAAATGTTATCAGAAACATTAAATCAAACGTGCTGCGTAAATAACTATGTTTTCTCAGCGTAATGATTAACTACGCTTAAACTGTAACATGAACTGTAACATCGGACCTCAACGCAGGATGGAACGGCCAGCAGGACGCGAGTCGAAAGATACTGGTGAACGTGACGGGGCTATCACAGGACACTTTTGACTATCTTTACCAGTACCTCAGCGATGCCATCCTTCACCAATATTTGTTCCGATCCTTCACTCATGCCCCCCCCCTTTACATGGTCACGCAGTGATCTTGCCCGACACGGGCGAGGGTTAAAGTAACATCAAGTATCGCAAAAAAACTGGATTCGACCAAATTACTCGTCCAAGCTAGGGGGTAAGGCCAAGTTTGGGTGAGGGGCTGAAGCCTCTTCAACGGAAATCGGAATAGGGTTCTACACCTCTGATGCACGCCAAAATTGGTTCAGTTATATTTAACTATTTTCTATGAGGCATGATGGCCTCGCTGACCGAGCTATTGAGATGAGCCAGCCATGAGCCAAAGCCATCGGAGTTCTGAAATGCCTCACGTCGGCATGCCTCACGCACTGCTCCACGACCATAACAATACACAACATATCAAACTGTCTTGCTGGACTATTGAAGGGTGGAAATCCGGCCGGAGCTGGTTGAGTGGTTGCAGAGAGATTAAACTTATCAGAGGCGTTGGTACGGTCGGGTCCGGTGACCGGTCGGTATAAGGTTCTGGGAGCCGGTTCAAATGGGACTATCGCACGGCACCCGTCCTTACTGTTGGAGTTGTCTCAAGTCTCAACCCTCGCTATATTAAGTCGGCAAAACAACTAACAACTTCGCCTTGAGTTTGGTTCCTGGGTTGAGTTGCACCGCAGCCGTCTCGTGCTCAGGGGAGAAAAATGCGCGAAAAATATTGCAAACTATCCGCAAAGTGTGACCCGAAGACAACATCCATAATAAAAAATATATTTGATGTCATCGAAACCGCCGTTCTATGAAGCTTTCGATGCATACAATGTTCCTACGATGTTTATCGCAGCACAAGTTCAAAAGATTGCGCAATACCTCAACATGGTCTGCGAGTTCACCTCTGCTTTGTGAGGTCGCAGCGAAGCGCATCACGTTCCTCTCACGGTCTCAACGTCTCACCTCGCTCTCACCATCTTACCGCCGGGACTGCAGCTCACGTCGAATCAGCTCGTGGTCGTGAAGTCCATCCGCAGGCAGTCGGAAATCCGCCTTTGTGTTGCTCTCGCGTTAAATGCAATGGATGTGATTCAGTCGTGCTGTTTGAGCAAATCGCAATATATTGTGCATATATTCGTCACTAGTTAGCAGACAACCCTAGAAAAACTACACTTTCCCAGTTAAACGGCCGGTTTTGGTTTGGATTCCAAAAACTCTGTTTTCCCCACGCGTCGCGCGCGCGTGGCAGGTCGGGTCGCGGGGCAGCCGTCTGGGGCGGCCGTCTCGGGCGGCTACCGCCCACGTGCCTGTGAGGGCGCGCGTGGCAGGTCGGGTCGCGGGGCAGCCGTCTGGGGCGGCCGTCTCGGGCGGCTACCGCCCACGTGCCGCCGCCGCCGCCGCCGCCGCCCGCCGCCACCCGCCACGGGCCACCGCGGGCACGCTCCGCGACAGGCTCCGCCCCCGCCGCTACCGGCGACCAATCAGCTTCCTCCGCGGCCGCCCCATTGATGATCTGCGCGTGCGGACGGCCCACGCGCCGGCCGCCCGCGCCCGCCGCCGGCCGGCCGCCGCCGAGGTTCCTCAGTTCAGTTCGTGAGTCAAGGGGGAGAGGACGTTTGTGTGATCAGTCAGCGAGGCCAAAGTGTTGTACAAACAGTCGGTGAAGCCAAGAGCCATGGACCGCAGACAGCCGAAGCCGTTGAAGCCGATGAGCGAGATTCGCAAGATCCGGAAGCCGATCATGGAGAAGAAGAGGAGGGAGCGCATCAACAACTGCCTCTTGAGTCTGAAGGACATGCTGATCGACGAGAACGCCGTCCAGAGACAGGTAAGGAAATGTTCCACGATGTGGTTAAGTTATTCGTCTTTGAGTTGGACAAGCCGACTTCAGCATTCACATTTGTGTTGAATTGTCTTTCTTGCTTCTGTCTTCTTCGTACATTAAATATAGTTTTTCATTTTTATCTCTCTGCGCTGTTTATATTTGTGCGTTATTTTGATCGACCTTCTTTCAAAACTGTAGCTGGTCCTATCCACGTAAACACCATACTTCAGCTTGCTTGAGCCTCCTCACACGGTGACCCTTTCCTCCTTCCGCAGGCCCGAACCATCCAATCGAGAAAGGCCGACATCCTCGATGCAGACCGTCACCACATGCGGGACCTGCAGCGGCGAACTTCGTCTGGCACCGCGGCGGCCTGCTCCGAATCCTCCCAGCCTGGCCGACACGTACCGCTCCGGCTACCAGCGCTGCCTTCAGGTGGTGCGCTCCTTCAGCGGGCTCGCAGAGGGCCCCGCCGCACTGCCTCGCCTCGTACTCAGCCTCGAGCAGGGCCTCGATACCCTGCAGTCACTGGGCGCCGGTCTCAGGGTTGGAGTGGGCGCCGGGGCGGGGGCGGGGGCGGCCTACCGCCCGCCCAGCCCTCACAGTCTGTCGTCGGAGTCGCCAAGGAGTGAGCAGAGCCACCAGGATGGCTGGGCGGGCACGGCGGGCAGCGCGGGGGATATGGACACCGCCCAGTGGAGCAGCGCAGACGGGGAGTCCTCGGATAGCTCGGCAGAGGAGTCAGACGTGCTGGATCTGACCTCTCACGGCGCCGACGACCGGGAGAGTCGCGACGGGGCCGAAGTTGTCTGGAGGCCTTGGTGAAGAGGCCGCCAGGCAGCAGCGCTCTTCACCACACGGTCCTGGTGAAGAGGGGGCGTGGAGACGGACTTGAAGAGAGCTGTGCGAAGCGTAGGCGTCTTCCTCAGCACCGAGCTGGTGCTGGCTATGTTGTATATATGTGTGTTGTATATATGTGTGCTTTAAAGTGTTTATTGTGGTGAGCCCAATCAAGCGAGCAGTTTGGTGTTTATGCTTGCCCATGTTAGCGCCGAGTGCGCCCAGTCTCGCACCAAGATGGCAGAGTTGTCATCCAGCGAAGTGCTTCCAAAGACAATCATTAAGTGCATTGATATTTGAAACGGATACAATCATGTTTTACGCATTATAGCCATGTTGTAAATGAGTGTCACATTCATAAATTAAAGTGTCCTTCATATCTTGTGTCAACTAACCTTTTTAACTTATAAACTAATCACCTAACTTATTCTTGTTGCGTCGTTATGTGTACAGGACTAGTCCTTCAGCGACTCGTCTAAGAATTTCTTCGTGCATGTCCCTTTCCTTGTCTTGCGTTGCCTGTTTTACCCATTGACGAGCATTGTGATCGATGTGATACGAGTGTGAAAGGATAATACACAAATGTGAAAAGTTATGTCTTTGATGACGGTGAACGGTGGAATGTTTTAATAACGAGTTAGAAGAGAATGAATCTAACAAGCACAGTCGTGACATAAGGTGAGACTGGAGTACACTATTGTGGTCAATGGAACAAAATATATACTTTATTATCATTCAGTTTTGTTTGATACACTATATCGTCCATAGCTCACATGTGTTTCTAAATGAGTGTTAGCAAACGCATGCGTGTGATCAACGCTGTGAGCCTACTCATAGATACTGTCGCGTGGTAGGAGCAATTCTTTTGTGGCGACAGAATAGGAGTCCGCGGTATGCTATCATGGGCTACATGGTCTCTTAAGTCCCAGTAGCATTCAGAAGTGCTGAACTTCGTGCTCGTGTGATACCGCGCCAAATATGACCACATCAGTGACGGCTTTTGCAGTTGGGACTGGTCTCCGCTCACAACTATGTTCGTAACCTGCCTCTGCCTCGCTGCGTCAGCACTGGCCACTTGGCGACCCGTCAAACGCGCACGACAATTGATCACACCAGGCGGTCCATGACAGTACACGAGCGAGTGAACGGCAGCCGTTACGACTGCCGAAGATCAAAACTAAAACCGGTAGGCGACAGTTCATGTACAGAGTCGCCACTGCATACAACGCACTGCCCGCGGCTGTGCGGGAAGGGTCAAAGTGATCGCTGAAGGACCACCTGACATGTTTGCAGGGACGTTAAGACCGACTTGGCCGTCTTGTGTATCTGTGGAATGTTTGGTTTATTGTAATGCGGTGTTATTCTTATCCATATGCGCAGTTTTATCGTGTGACCTGTTCTCATGAAAAGCCACGATAGTGGATGAGACGTGATGTGAAATAAATCAATAAATAAGTCTTCGTAATTCAAGCACCAAAGCCTGCCTATATCCACTTTGCATGTAACAGAAATATGGCGGTGATTTTTGCCGAGCAGATAGCTTGCGATGGTCACCAGTTTGAGACGCCGTGTTCGCCGACACGTCCACAGTAGACCATGGGTAGGTCTAGGTGCTAGGTGCCACACATTTCTATATAGGCTTTAACATTGCTATGGAGCATATTGCAGTGCTCGGGCCTCAGTGCATATGTAGGCCGTCCGTCACGTACTTACCAAACACATACTAGTAATTGAACCAAAATCAAATTGTATGAAGAGAGGAACGAACTAGCGAACGAAAATCAAGACCAGTCATGATACCAGCAGAGGCACAGCAGCAGATGCAAACCAACGACCAACAGCAGAGGGAAACCAACCGACAAGCAAATCGGTAAGAATCGAGAGCACCAGACCCGTCTCGCTCCCCGGACCAGTCTGGTCAGGGCGGCGCAGCCAGCCC
>VOPJ01003225.1:51584-87526 GCA_014673585.1 Semibalanus balanoides
CACAAAATTAACGTGAATCGATTGAGCAAAGCCTAAGGAGCAAAATGGTGCCATTGGCAATCTTTTGCGAGCTATATTGGCGGTGCAATGAATGGTTTTGTGCTCGCGTGTTGTTGTTGACCTTAACTTGTAAAAGAAATTACCCTCGTGTTAAAAAACCCACAGTTTTTACAAAACGCGGTAAATCGACTAGAAAATCAGTATCTACTAAACCTGAACATCCTGTCTACATATTCTATTGTTTTCTAGCCGAATTAACGCCTTTTGCAAAAACTGTGTGTTTTTTAACAAGGCAACCGCGCGAAGACGAGAAGTGATTAGGGATGAACCTTCACGGGATGGAAAAAATAGTTGATGTCTTGCTATTTTCGATTCCAGATTCGAATTCCTCATGAAAAACTGCCCCGGACAGGATGTTTTTTGTAGTGAAACACAAACACATATTTTGGGCTGGTTTTGGCCGCGAAACCGGTCAAGAATCCGAAACCCTGACATATCCAATATGTCAATATCCATGCAACATTGGTGTGAAGTTAATGGAAACTTGCTATATGATGGCGGAACATTAAAATGGTTTTAGCAAAATGATAAACATTTTCCCAACATTAAAAACATCGGCGATTCAATGTGCTTAGAAATTGGACATCATTTATTATAGTTTTATGCATGAGTGGCATTAATGATTCAGTTTATGAACGAGCCGAAGGCGAGTTCATACATTGAATCTTTAATGCCACGTGTGCATAAAACGATTTAGTGGATGGCCGAAGACTGACTGTTTAGAGCACAAGTACATATTTTTCAAGAGTTCAATGCAGGGTCATTTACTTGAAGCTTAGCAGTGTATAACCAGTAAAGCGCCGTAGTTGGCGATGAACGAGCGAGCGCGAAGGAAATGTATGGTGAATTTCAACTCAATCGGGGAAGTAGTTTCTGAGATACAAAAAACGTGCGCACGTGAAGAGACACCCATCCCTAATTTGTGGAAATGTGGTGGCTGAGAGATCCCTAACCACACACCAAATTTGAACACAATCAGCTCGGCCGTTCCTGAGATATAGAATAGGGGTGTGCACGTGCGCTCGTGCAGAGGCACCCTACCCTTGACTTATGGAAAGAGGGTGGCTGAGAGGTCCCTAACCACTCACCAAATTCGAACGCAATCGGTTCAGCCGTTTCTGAGATATAGAAAAGGGGTGTGCTCGTGCGCACGTGCAGAGGCACCCCAACCCTGACTTGTGGAAAAGCGGCGCTGAAGGGTCCCTAACCACACACCAAATTGGAACACAATCGGTTCAGCCGTTCCTGAGATATAGAATAGGGTGTGCACGTGCAAGAGGCCCCAGTCCCCAACCTGATTGTGGAAAAGCAGTGGCTGAGGGGTCCCTAACCACACACCAAAATTCGAGCACAATCAGCCTCCGTTGTGGATTTTTTTTGCGTAAACACTTTGAACACCCTCACGCTGCACGCGCCACGCGCAGTAAGTAAGTCGACAACATGAGTCGGCCTGGTAAATACAGGGTGGTTGGATGGGGCTACCAGCAAAAGTCGCTTGTCAATCGGACGTGGCCGGTTCAAAGAATAGAGCTAAAAGCGTCGCCACGGGTCGGGTTGGGGGTCGCTCCAAGGCAGATTTCTCCATATACCCGTATGACGCGCGAGCGCTTCGCGGCTTCGCTCGTAATCACTTTTGGGGAGTGTATTAACACTCGCAGTTATACACCGCTACAGTTAAGCACATGGTCAATGGGAAAACAGTCTTCGGCCATGCACTAAGGTCATTTAACTTGACATTTACTTCGAAATTGCTTCGTACCATTGGAGAGACTTGACAATACATATTTACATAGGCAGAGACACTTTCAGTGAATCTGCCGGTCATTCCAACCCACGGGGAGGCCGTAACGCCACCGACTATCCCAGTCACAATACGCCAGTGTGTACTGATCTCCCATTCATATATGCATTCAATCATGCTCGGGTTTGATGACGGATTGTTTGTTCTGCAGCGCATACATGAGCTCTGCAGTCTGCATTGACAGCCAATGGAGCGAGCCAATTTGATTGATAGGGATGTGAAAACTGAAATTCGCATCACCCGGCGCGGCATCGTCACAGCCTGCTCCAACGGAGGTCAGACATGACCCAACGTGGTTATTTAACATACCGGCCAGCATTGACTACACTGCCTGGGCCTTAGAGGCAGCTGCCATATGACGACGCATTAACTTCAGAGATATCGCGAAATAACGCGATGGAGCAAAAATAACACCCTTCACAAAACTTGCGTATTAATCCGGCAGTTCCTAGATATTTTTCACAACAGACTTACTGTAGGGCTATATTGCCCCCCCCCCCTCTCCCCTATATCTCAGGAGCTCTAGGACCGATTTTGACATTCAAAGGGTATTGAGTAGCCCTGGAAAACTTATCGTTATTGAGTGGACTTCTCACTGTTATTACGACTCGTTACTAGTCTACTGTCTATTGACTTAGATAAAACACCATACAGGGTGGAAAGAAATTACGCGAACATCGATTTTTCTCGAATTTTACCTGTCAGTGACTAGCCAATCTCAACGGGGGCTGGCGCTGGGCATGAATGAACGTGTTTGCTATTGCCCCGCCCACCACACTGACCTGACCTAGGCGATGACCCGGCTGGTCAGAAGCACGTCAAGACTTTGGAGGGTACAGGCTCAAAGTGCGTAAGACCAAAAAATGGGTAAAGAGTACAGTGTGGAGTTCCGCGGGAAGGCAGTGGATGGTTTTGGCAGGAATGATCGGAAAAGTGTCTGTAAACCTCTTGCATCAAGTCGTACTCAATATACGTCTGGCTTGAAGCGGCGAGAAGGCAGAGAGGCAGTGGCGGCTCGTCATAGAGGCAACTAGCCGGGCCTCACCTATTATTGAGAAGAATGTGCTGTGAAATATGCATTGGTTGCCATAGACAACAATTTTGCGTGATTGATTCCCATTCCGCACATTCGCAGTGCATTTAATTATGACATAAACGCCAAAATTAGTACTGCTCAACGATTAGTCTTTACATCCACCCGCCAGCCACCGCGTGAATTACGTGTTGAAAACAAGTACTCATTGACCGCTCGAGCCGGCTGAGCCCGGCCGTCTGCCCTTCTCACCGCCTCGCCCGTCACCCAGCTACGAGCAACCACGAGGCGAACGCATCTCGCCGACGATGCACGCCCTGATGGGTAGACAATAAACGACTGAGGCCGGATGTTTTGGTCTCAAAGCCGATATTATTCGGATTCCAGGAGTCGTAGCCGACGGCAATCAAAGTTCATGAACTAGAAAACATGTTATTGAATCGATCTGGCCACATATTAGCTCGAAAACCATAATACATTATTTATATTATGATATTTTACTATCGTGCCGTCGGCGCCGGGCAGGCGGCGCGGCGGGCGGGCCGTGGCCGAGAGTAGAGCGTCGACTTTTAAATTTCCTGCAACCGTATGGCGATGTTTGCCACCGAACTGCAGTGTTCTTTAGATAGACCTCACTGTAGGGATGTAACACATTCTTAAATATTACGTGAAATATCATTTAATGTTGCGTTGTATGTAGTCGTTACCGATGGCGTTGACTGGATACATAAAAGGAACTGTCCCACCTTACATAATATTTGGAGTTAGATAGCCATTTTGCTGCCTTGGCATTAAATTATGTATGCTAATAAGTTAAAACGAACCACTGAGGTCGAATCACAAAGAAATTCAGTTTTGATTTGCAATCTTAACGATCGCCAGCCCCCAATGTATTTGAATGTGTGGCCGGAGCATTCGTAGTTCTCTCTTCTAAATGTTAATTACAGTCGACCTGTTTTACCTTTGCCATGATATAAAGCCTAGCTAACCACGGTAGCCAAAAGCCTAACAATCAAGCGTACTAACATGACTATCTAAGAGCTTTTTACTTGATTCCCGAACAATATCCTTCACTATGACCTCATCAGCCCGCAAAAATATTAAACTGTTTTTATTTATATGAAATAGCACTTCGTGAGAAACAAATGTCATAATCGTGTCAGCAGCGCTTCAACTTCATATTTATGCACCACAAACACTAACATTTGACACGATTTTTTTGAAGTGGGACAGTCCCTTAAGATGGCAGCTCTCCCTCTGCGCTCGCTGCAGCCGCACGAGCCGGCCTCTAGGGCGCTATGCGCATGCGAATACGAACCGCTGCTCGGATGGCTCAAATTCGCATGCTGCCCGTGATCGGCCGGCCAGGGCGCGCGGTGGCCTCAACCCTATGCAGCTGCAGCCTATTACCACCGGTTCGATTATACTTTGGAGGGGCTGCAGCCCCGAGGGGGCACCCCAATGATTTCAAATATTTAGCATGAGGCTATGGCGTGCATGGTACAAAATCAAATTAGTACTATAAAGTTAGCTTTGGGCTCCCCCAAACATTGCAGGAAACATACGCCCCTCTTCCTACCCCTTGCAACTTCTGAACTTGGGGTTTGGGCCTCAGGTACTTGGACGACCACGAGCCGCCACTGGGAGAGGGTCTCAAGAGCAAAGCCGGCCGCGGCAGGAAACCCTCTGTGCACCCATCGCCAACGGGTGATCGGCCATGTCACGTACCGAAACCCGGCGTGAATCGGACCCGAAGCTGGCGAAACGCTTACTAAATGGGCCGGGTATCCCGATCTCGCATAACCTTCGGTTCGCACCTACCCCCGCCAAAAAATTTGAACGTCAAGCCCGTACAGACCCTCAAAAAGAGCCAAAAGCTCACCGGAAAAACAGCGATCACCGTTTAAAGTTCGCCAGGAGCGCAAAAACTGGACAGAGAAGGACTGGAAGCAAGTGCTGTGGTCGGATGAATCACCTTTTGAGTTATTTCACTCACCGAACCGGCAAAACGACCGCGTCTGGGCTGCTGATGCTACAGATGTCCCGGCCGTCCCAACCGTCAAGCATCCAGCGAAAGTGCACGTCTGGGGGATGATGAGCTCCCAGGCGGTGTCAAAACTGCACATGGTGTCTCAAAAGGTGACCATAAATGGAGACTACTATCGCCAGAACATTCTTGAAAAGGAGTGTCTCGTGCGATCAGCCGAAGGTGCGGAAAACTGCACGATACCAGCGCGCTCTCGTGGCCAGATGCAAAGCGGAAGCCATCTTCATGCAAGATGGGAGCTCCCACGCACACGGCGCAAGAAGACGCAAGACTGGTGTCGTGGACAACCTGCCCTCCTTCTGGGCGCGAGAGTTTGGCCCTGGGAACGAGCCCAGACCTCAATCCCATTGAAAACCTCTGGGCGATTCTGCAGGAGAAGGTCAACGAGCTGCCAACGGCCACCAGCGTCGAACAGCTCACCAGACAGCTCCAGAAGGCATGGGCTGAGATCTCGCCGGATGTGCTTCACAACATGTTGTCCGGAATGCCGGGACGCATTCGCCAGTGCATCGCAAACAAGGGGGATACATACACAAATAAAAGCTTCACGCTATCGCCGTCGTTTCCTTCTAAGCAGACGAGAAAATGTATGTTCGCGTAATTTCTTTCCACCCTGTAGGTAACGTTGTTTGTCCGTGTAGTAATCGTCTAGATTAGGTGAAGAGTGCAGCGTGTCCAGAACGGTAGAACCACGTTTTAGCGACCTATGATACTGAGGGAGACATAAGTCGGTCAACAATTCAGATATAGTTGTGAAATTCGGTTCGGGGGCATCGTCCATACTTGGTTCTCTAATATATCTTCCAGTTTGTGAGTATAGATGGACCTATTGAAATTGTGATAAAAAACTGATTTTGAGGAAAAATTCCAACAAAATCTAAGTTCTCAAACATTCCAAAACCTGAAGATATATTGGAGAACCAAGCATAGACGATGCCCAAACCGAATTTCAAAGCAATATCTATAATTTTGACTGAATTATGCCTCCCTTAGTACGATAAGCCGCTAAAACGTGGTTCTACCATTCAGGGGCGTAGCCAGACTTTCTGCAGGGAGGGGCACGGCATCCCTAGGGCCCCCCTCGTCAAAGGTCCCCCAAAAAATCGCGCGAAAAATATCACCCCGGATTTCGGCTACTATATTTTGCAGGGCGCCTGAATAGTCGCTAACAGGGACGTCGCCGATAATTTGTTTGTGTGTAAGTCGGTCCTATGGGGGCATGGGCGGATCCAGAGGGGGGCCACGGGGCCATGGCTCCCCAAACCACCCAAAATCGGCGCTAATTTGACACATTTTCTAAGATTATCGTAAAACTAAGCAACTTGTATTAGGGAAAGTTTGTTTTAAATCAGTTACTGATACTTAAGCAAGCGAAATCCGATGAGTTTTCAGAATTGTGCGATACTTTTTGGGGTTTGCCCCCCCCCCCCAAACTGACAAAATCACCCTTTCTGGATCCGCCTATGCATGGGGGAGGGACACCTGCCCCCTCTGCCTTCCCCCTCCTCCGGCTGCGCCCCTACTACCATTCTCTAGATACGCATCGGCGCACACGTCAATGTATATTCTTGTCCCTAGATGGCACTAGTAGTAAACGCCTGAAAATATGCTGTACCGCATAGCTTGTAGCCGAGAACTGCGGCCTGCGCGATGGGGAGGTGGGTAACGGGTATTTCAGGTCGTCAAAAGGTGTAGCCAAAGCCTTAATGCTGAGAGCCACTGGTCTTTATCGAGGCAATGGTTGCACAAAGGACGAAGGTAAACGCATCAGCTGCAGTCGATAGATTAGTGTGTTTCGTGTCTGACATTTCTGAGCACCAGCCTAAGCTTTTGATAACCTTTGGTCAGGTCAAAGTCATCGGAGGTTACAAGGTAACACTGTCGATTACGGTCACTGGGCGTTGTGGTTCATTTCTTACGAGCTTGTTTTACATCAAGAATGTGAAAGATGACCTACATATTGCTTATTACATGCGAATTGAAGGGCGAGGTAAACATATTGGCATAGAGAATGAAGAGTGCTTACTGCTTAGTCATACAAAGTGACAATTTTTGTCTTTGAAAGGCCATAAGTCGTCAGTTTTGAATGTCTTGAACTTTAAATTATCTACACATCTTAAAGAAAGTGTGCCTACTGTTTTGGAATGTCAAATATATTTGTATTGCGGTAAGAAGCTAATGGTTTGATTATTGGCTACGATCAAATTCACGTCTGGAGCCTAGACATGTGTCTGGATCCCGAAGCTGGATCTGGGATCCCAGTGGGTCCCTCCGCATAAAATGCATGAAGATCTTGGATCCCAGTGGATCCCTCTGCGTCAAATGTATGAAGATTTGGGATCCTCCTGGATTTCTCGGCATAAAATGTTTTATTATTTGGGATCTCAGTGGATCTCTAATTTAAAACAAACCTCAGATCTTGAAACAATGCATGGACTGACATCAAAACTTGTGGCCTCTATTTTGGACATGTAGTATGGACTTTGTAGATATTAGTATCCGCAAATTACCTTGTACCTGTTAGCAAACATAAAAATTGTAATGAATTATCCCGTATTATAAAATTAGCAAGAAGTAGATAATTACCAGCGTGCCTGAATTCTAAGTTGGATCTGGGATCCCAGTGAATGATGGATCCCTTGGCATAAATATATCAGGATCTGGAATCTTTGTGGATCCCTCGGCTTATTGTATACCTACCTACCTGGATCTGGTATCCAATGTGGATCCCGGGACAAATAGATCCGGATCTCAGCTGGATCCCGGGATCCAGGCACATGTCTGCTGGAGCTCCTTTAGTTGAATTTTTACTTATATTCTGTTTTGCTTATTGTTTTGTTCCTTTAACCATAAACGACAAGGGCGTCGCCACCTTCCGAAGGTCGGCGGCGGGGGGGGGGGTGGAGGCATTTTTAAATATATTATTTCCATGCATCGCCCATGATAGGCATGAATCATGATGTTTAAATCTGAACATGTTTGGGGGACGCCTCCCGCTTGGGGGACGCGTACCCCCGTCCCCCCGCTTCCGACGCCCATGATAAACGATCGCTACTATAAGACAGAGTAAAGAAGATGTTATCTAGAATGGCACACCTAAGATAATAAACTCCATACGAATAATGTAAAATAGCTACCGATGCTCTGTTCGGCAGATGCTATCAGCGCGCACAAGTTGTTTTCTATTGGCCAGCGCTAACGATGTATGCTAGTGGTGTATTCGTTAGGGCAATGCTTCTAGTAGCGAAAGCCTCTCTGGCGCCTACCGATAATTATGTGATTCCACACTGATTTTGGCGCCTTTGGAATATCTCAGCAACTAGAGTGAATCTGAAGAAATAAAGTAATGACTAAATTAATAAAAAATATGTTCGTTATACCAGTGTCAACAACTCCACATGACCGATGTCAATAGGCAGACTCTCTGTAATCGTACACGTAGCTACACCATTCTTTCGTTTTATATGTAAAGCCTAGTGTTGAAAGGATTTATTTTTGTAAACTTGTTTTCATAAACCTAAGCATTTTCGTTTTTAAATCACAACCCATTACACGACGTCACTCTGGCGGCACTTATGGTTGATCTATTTTGCTCTCTTTTTTATCCTCCCGGCAACATGTGCGGATTGATGTAAGAGAAGGTACTGACTACTGAGGCCTGAGGGTACTATATGTTATGTGACGATACTAATTAAGTTTATGAGATATAAAGAAATAACGCGAGGGGTCAAAATAGGCCCCAATGTGCCGCGTGTTAAGACATTTTGTTTTGCAATTCTGCTAGGATTTTTTTAATGAAAGATCGTCGTTGTTTCTTTCATGCTATGTTATTTCACTTATTGCCTTCTGTCAGGCACGACCGCGATTTTGTACATGTTAAAATATGTATAATTTACGTTACGATGGTAAACTAAGTGTCCTCCTTTTGACAACCGCGTGGTTCGATCACATTAGTAACATCCCATTAAGTTGTGGTGTTAGCATATTTACGATCCTGCCGGTTATGCGTTGCGTACTTTAGGTGCACCTGAATTACATCTTACCTTTAAATCCCAGCGCTGTCTTTTGGGGTAGCATCTCCTGTCATTATCAACAGCATAATCAACAGCATATCATTGATAGTGGCAATTGTAACCATTGTTGTTGCTGTTGAACCATCATCCACAATCGTTTCGCTTCTGTTCGACCCTGAATTAGCTCTCTGATAAACGAATTTACCCCGACAGATTTTATATTTCTGGATCACTTGATGCCGAAGCGTAAGCGATCAAACATTTGATTGCACCCATTCCATTCTATCTCATAGGGCAACGTCTCATTCTAGCACTCATCTAGAAGCACAACTGGCATTTCGCGTCTCCAGTATCGGCTGATGGTATTTAGATTGATTCCTGTTTGTTTGGTATCATGCATAAACCATCTGGATTGAGGCTCTGACCGACGTTTACCTCTCATACGGCTATCTTCGTACCGAGTGGGCGTTCTCCTCTGTTGTTGGCGGCATAAAGCATAACCAATCACTCTGTGTCGAACGGCGTGCTCCAACTTCTGCGATGTGGCGCTGAAGGATGGCCTCGGTCGTATATAGGTATGTTTCTCTGTGTAGCTCCTTGTTTGTCAATCAGAAGGCAGCAGCACCTGTCTGGTAAGGCTGGAGACAATAATGAAGATATTTCGGGTAACTTTGAGAAACTCGTGGAGAACTTCACATTCTGTAATATCTTGAATCGCACTGCTTATCAGGTATACTGGATTTTATACTTTGTCTTCTCAAGGGTGCTTGGAATAATATCCGTACGGAATCAGGATACCGGATATAATTTATTTGCGGAAAACAGTAACCAAACGGAGTTGGTTTACCATTTTTAAACATACACGATTTAACTGAGTGTTATGTATTCTTCCATGCACGAACTTGCATGAGTGCATGCAGTTCTAACATTGACTTAAGATCGCTGTCACCTATGTGCGGGCAGCAGTGCCGGCAGGGAGGGTGCCGTGTTTTTCTCTCTTGTTACCGTGCCATTTCATCGGGAGACGGGTGATTTGTATCGGTTATGGCCGGCCTCTCCGGAAGGCCGCGGCTGGTTTTCGTCCGGCCACGGCGCTGCTCTTTGGCAGATAGTTTGTATGTGTCGTGTGAAGAAGAAAACACCCGAGCCAGACCTGCCACGGCTCGGCTCGCCTGCCCACGAAAGGTGAACACCAATAACTCAAGTGGGCCTCCGTTGGTGAATGAAAAATTGTATTATCCGACGTTGTTAGTGGACATTAATGAGTAATTATTGATTCTTGCCAGCCGACGTGAGGGGTTGGGTAGTTGGTACTTGACAGTCGTGAGGTGAGGTGTTGGATCTGGTACTTGCCAGCCGATACGAGTGGGGATAATGAGTGCTTGTCGGTGAATCGACGGGTGGCTAGATGCAAGGGCGTCGCCACCTTCCGAAAGTTGGCGACGGAGCCACTTTGAAGTTGATTATTTCCATGCAACGCCCATATAGGCGTTATGTTAAAATCCGAAAATGTTTGGGTGACGCGTACCCCGTCCACCCCCGTTTTCGACGCCCATGGGTAGTTGGTACGTTGCATTGGTACGTTTAGTGCTTGTCAGCGAATTCGACGGGTGGGTAGTTGGCAGTGTTGGCCGTCGTTACTAAAAAAAACGTAGTTACGTTACTTGTTACTCCGTCACTCATACCGACCCATTATCTCACTACAAAATTAAGGAAGTAACTGAGTAACGGACTTGATTATAAAATAATGGAAGTTACTTGGTCCGTTACCTGTTTTGAAAAGTAACGAGATCGTTACTCCGTTACTGAAAAAGTAGTTTCGTCACTTCCGTTAGTAACAGAAGTTGCCCACCACTGGTAGTTGGTACTTAGGTGCGAATTGTTTGAATTGTTTACCCTCGGGTTTAGTGTTTGTCGGTGAATTCGACGGGTGGATGCCTACTGTTGGTTCGTGGCAGCCAATGCGAGACAATGCGAGACAATGCGAGATTGACAGCCAATGCGAGACGGCGAGTATTCGGCAGTATAGCTTTGCGGGACAGTACAATTGACAACTCCAATGCCGTGCCCTGTCAATGTTCGTTGCGTCTTAGCTTGCCCAACACAGCAAATCACCCGGACTCTCCTCCCTGTGCCTCGCTCCAGTTAGCTCTTCACAGCATTGCGAACATGTGCACTGTGCAGTCGTAGCATTTACCCTTAGCTGTTCTGTTGGCTCTGACAAACTAGCGTCGCGTGCGGATGGACATATTAAATTGGCATTGTTCCAGGTGATTACCTTCCAAGTTAAAGGAGTTTAACCTTAAGCTATGCATGAAGGTTCAATGGGCATGGCGTAGCTGGCACGCTTTCCAGCGATATATGTTGTCACTTAATGGTGTAACTACTAGTACCTACTGGGTAGGTACATTTTAATTACACGGACACATCAATGCACCTTTCGCATGTGAAGAAATATCAATAGCATAGCATAATTATTCACAGGCTTGTCGGCATCTTGAGGCTATAACGAGCATTGCGCAAGCCGGGCTTCGGTTCCGACATGTGGCTCTTTAACCCGCGCCGTGCCGTGGGGGGGGGGGGGTTGGACGCCCTCCCCCAAATATATTTGGAGAATAGGAGAGAAACGGCGGCGCGCGGCTCCGCCTTTTTTATACAGGTGTTCGAGCATCAATAACCCTCATTGACATTGTGGGATATTTGCTTTACCTCGGGTCATCTCAGGTAACCCGCGCGGCGTAGGGGGGGGGGGTAAATATTACCCCCCTCCCGTATTTCAGCAATAACTTGAAAACGGTAACAGATAACGATGTCAAAGTTTCAGTACCTTCTTCAGCATCAATTTGAGACGTCTTCCTGAAAAATTGTTTCGAAAAAACTGCAGAACTTTGGGAGATAATGACGTTTTGATGACGTCATGTCATGCCATTTTCGGTTGAATAACGATAAATGTTTTGATGCACATCGTGTAGAAAACTAGCTTTCAAGCCAAAATCGCAACGTAAAACTGTATGAGAAAAGGAATTTAAGTTCTCTATCAAATGGCAATTTCGGATTTCCCAAATTTTGGGTTTTTTGACCCCCAAATCCCAAAAACTGAATTTTTTTTCCAGAAATTTCCCCAAAATTGAAAATTTTCGAGGTATTCAAAACCGAACTTTATATTTATATTATAAGAACTAAGTGTAATGAATACCAAACCAATTTCAAAGTAATATCTTTATTTTTCAGTGACTGAATTGCTCTCCAAGCATAAATAGGTAATGAACGTCATTTTTCAAAATCACGTTTTTTGTATTTTTGAGACCTGAATACAGATATTAAATGTCATATTTGTGTTTATGAAACAAAAAACTAACCTATAACATGCATTGTTAATGTTCAGATTACGTCAGTTTTGACAGTGTGTTGGACCTTAGATGACCTGAATCTTGACCTTGAACGGGGTCAAGGTGTAAAAATGGCCTGTTTCTATCGATTTGTAACTTGCAAAATAACCCCTAAAAATGTGTCACAGACTTCTCTTGGACTTTTTTGTGACAGTGGCCTTTTGTGACCTGGCCTTTGACCTTGAAACCTTTGCTTGCATTTTTTGTACTTATTTGCAATAGATTATTACACATTGAGAGCTTTATGTGCAATATGATAGTTAATCAAAGGATTACAATTGAAAGTATGAAAACCATTAAACTCAATTAACCGAACTTTCCATATGACCCTGAACGCGTGACCCTTACATGTTGACCTAACTTGAAAAATTTCGGGTTGCCATTGATTCGTTTATTAAGAAGCTTTTGCGATCGCCGCCTTTCGCGTCTCGCTGCGTTATTGGTTTCGGAAGAGCATAAGAGGGGGGGGGTAAAATTTACCCCCCACTTCTCGCGCGTTTCGGCTGGAGACCCCTTACGCCGCGCGATTAAAGGAAGTAGTTCACCTTCAACATGGGTTTTTTGAACTGAGATAGCAGTTTTTTGTAAGCCCCGTGTTGAAAAAACCCTAACTGCAAGTTTTCTAGCTGAAAGGGCTTCTCCCAGCCCGATATATTTGACTTTTTTGGTCGAAGGAATTGGTGGGTCCTCAACACTCCTGAAGCAGAGGCTTGTATTGTGGCTCACGCACCTGTTTGGCGAGCTATATCAGTAATCTTACACGACTATACATTCGAATCTGATTGGCTGAGCCAGTTTGACGTTGGCGGAGAGTACCCATAAGTTTTGATGAATTAATAATTTACGTCCTTCTGTCCTAAAGCGGCGCGATGTATGGCTATTTTGACATTATGAAAAGAAGTTGTATTTGAAAATATAATCAAAATTTGTATTTTGAGAAAAAAATACAGTGTGAGACTATTCCTTTTAGGTCACCAGGCATGAGTCAACGTGACGCCAACCTCCAAAAAAGTTTCCAGGTCGTGACCACGAGGCCAAAGTTTTTGGCCGGATGGCGATTGGAAACTTGGCAGGATTGTCTGGGGCCATAGCCCCCCATATAAGTACATATACTGTGTCATTTATCCGATTTGTTATGTATACCTATCGGTGACCTAAGGTTAGGTCGATCACGTGACCTACCCATTGTAAAGCCCGGCGCCCACCGTCACCGGTCAACAACGGACAGGAAAGTTGGTGACTTCGATGGCTTAAGATGTCAAGAAGTTGGAAATCGCTAGATCTGGTAACAACGTGCCATGGCAGATCCAGTCGGCACGGCAGCAGTGCTCAGACTTCACCCGAGTCACATTATTGTACCGGCCCAGTATACCTTCGGACACCCGCCGCCCGTACCGCACGGCTAAGAGTTCACCCGAGGCCCCACGACCAGGGGCGTAGCCAAGGGGAACCCTAGGGACCCCTCTTGAGTCTTGGGACGTCCGAGGCCCCTTGGACAAAAATGCTTTGTTCGCGAACGGCAGGGCCCCTCAGACCAATCTTGCAAGCGCTATCTCAACCAGCCGAGAGCTTCCCCAGATCATACTACGGCACTCTCAGGTCTGGAAAAGGCCCTCTGGATCGGCCCAGGGCCTCCTGAGCTGGGCGATGGCCCCCGCAAGCTGGCCGAGGGTTTCCTCATGCTGGCTGAAGGCCCCTCAAGGTGGTTGAGGGCCCCCTCGAGCTGGTCAATGGCCCTCTTGAGCTGGCCGAGGGCCCCTTGAGCGGGCCGAAGGCCCCCTTAAGGCGACGAGGCCCCCCTAAGGTGGCTGAGGGCCCCCTCAAGCTGGCCGAGGGCCCCTCGAGCTAGCCGAGGGCCCTTCAAGCCGGCTGAGAGCTCCTCAAGGTAACTGAGGGCCCCTCAATCTGGTTAAGGGCCCCCTCAAGGTGTCTGAGGGCCCCTTCGAGCTGATCGAGGGTCCCTCAAGCCGGCTGAGGGGCCCTCAAACTGATCAAGGGCTCCTCAAGCTGGCCGAGGGCCCCTCCAGCTGGCCAAGGGCCCCTTCAAGGGGGTTGAGGGTCCCCTTGAGCTGGCCGAGGGCCCCTCTAGCTAGCCGAGGGTCCCCTTGAGCTGGTCAAGGGCCCCCTCAAGCTGGCTGAGGGCCCCTCAAGCTGTCCGAGGGCCTTCTCAAGCTAGCCGAGGGCTCTCTCAGGCCGACGGAGGGCCCCACAGGCCGACAGAGTCCATCAAGTTGTCCCCGAGGTTTTCCTCTAGCTGTACCCGATGGCCCCTCTAGCTGTTCCTGAGAGCATCCTTAGTCCGATAGAGCTCGACAAAGGGCCACTGACTCATGAGGCCGACAAAAGAGCCCCTTCATGCCGACAGAGGGCCTATTTGTGCCAACAGCTGGTTGATCAGGCCGACCGGGGCCCATCAGACCAACGGAGGGTCCTTTAGGCTGATAAGAGGGCCCTTCAGGCCAACAGAGGGTTCTCTCAGGCGAGCGGTGGGCTCCTCAGACTGACGAGGGCCCCTCAAGCTGACCTTGGATGCCGTCGAGGGGGGACAGCTTCCTGGGGCCCACTTCTCTTAGGTGCGCCCTTGATCAATATTTGGGAACGTTTGGCGGAGCCTCTTTTTTATGTTGGGAAATATTCGCGCTGCACCGAGTCGCGTGCGACGACAGCCCAGTCGTACTAAAGGCCCAGTGACGCCATCGCTAATGCTAAGTCGCTCGGCAGCCGACAAATGGGGAATCCCGTGATGGCATCCACTGAGTCCCCTGACGGGGAAGTTCCGTGATGGCGCAGCTGCGCGAAGTGGATGCGGGTGCCTATTCAAATACATGGCTAGATGTAAACAGTTGATTTTTGTCTTCCCACATCGTGCAGTTGCTGCAGCCTCCGATCAAAGTATCTGGATAGGCACCCGCATCCACTTCACGTAGCTGCGCGAAGACTGGTAGCTGCGCCTTTAGATTAGTGTGAACAAATGCGCATCACATGTGCGCAATTAGGAACACATGGCTCTTATAACGCACAGTTGCAGATCTATCTTTATCCACCGCCCACACTCAAGTGGTTATATATATTTGGCTAATGCAAATGCAGAATCTTGTGTTTTCCCTTGGCTTGGGCGTGCGTAATTAGGGACGTTTACCCTACGGAGTTCAAAGACAAATGGATTCAATATAAAATGGAGGCCCCCTAAATTTCGGTTTGCCCCCTAACACAAATCCGTGGCACCGCATTTGAACCATGGGCGGCACCACCTCGGGGGCAGCGGGGGCAGCGGGGGCAAAACTATGTTTTTGCCCCCGCTGGAATTTGGTTACTGGTGAACACAAACTGCCAAGTGAACTGCCAAGTGTCTAGTATGTTATGATGATATGTTCCACTGGGGTCATGCGCTCCCAAAGATCAACCGAGGTCACTGACCTCAGATGGCCTGACAATACCTTTTTTAATTTGGCAGTTTTTATGTCATTTTGTGAAGTTGATTTCAAATTTGGCGTCTATTTAGCATTTTAAGATAATCCTTTACGATTTTAGCTCAATAAGTTCTCGTTTTTTACACATTTACGATTTAATGACATCTTTAACACGACCTCAGTGGTCATTTAATGACCCAAGGCCTTAAATCAGATGTCCATGGCTGATGGCTTCCTCTCGTCACAAGCAGCACGCTCGTTTGTTTAAATCGAAGCTCTAGCTCAATTGGGGCCAGACGCCAAGGAGGGCGGGGGTCGTACCTCCACCCCTACAGGTCACGCAGTGACGCGTGAAAGTCGATGCAAGTGACCCTACACGGGCGAGGGTTTAAGTTAAATCCTGAAGCTCGCTTTTACCAAAACTGCGAAGATTGTTCAGCGCTGGTGACGGGTGTACAATTGTTGTGACAAGTAAACGTCCTTATCGTTGAAAATATCGCAGTACGGCCTTTCCAAGTAACCTCTTTAGGAACGATTGATATGATGCAATTTTAATTTGATTTCTCCACGCAATAGGTATTCTGATCATGCCATTTTGTCGTGGCGCAAAAAGATAATAACAAGTTATGCTGAAGAGATGAAATAACAGCGTTTCCATAATTTGAAGTAAAGGAGATATCATTGGGAAATATGGAAAAAGAGTGCTGCTTAAAACATTGGTGGATCAAACATGGGTGTAGGAGCGGAAAAAATAGTGAAGGATGCCATCGCTCTGAGGTACTTGGGTACGCAGCACGTAGCCAGGATTTTTTTCAGGGGGCACGTCGGGAAAAAATGCTTCTCAGCCATAATGCTGCCTGAGCGGGGGGGGGGGGGGGGGTGGAAGGGCGGGGACTCGGTCGTCAGAAAAGTGTTTATTCCCTTCTAGTGTTAATTTATTTTGCTCAGGGGGGCCACGTCCCACGTGCCCCCCCTTGGCTGGCTACGTCCCTGCAGGAACGTAGCCAAAGATTCGCTGCAAAACACATCGCTCAACACTGATGCCCAGGATAACGAACTGCGCCTCCACTAGTTGCGGAACCGCTGATTCGGATCCGGTCGGAGACGCGGACATTGGTGAAGGATCCTTCACCAGTCTGAAACATTGGTGAAGAGTACCCTTCACCAAAGAGATACGTTGCTACACCCATGGATACAAAACATCTGTAGTGCCTTTGCTTCTTTCGTTTTTGCGTTAATTTATTTCGTGTTGAGCAGTCCTGTTGACGAAACAAAATAAAATGCATCAGATACCAATATTTCCCCAAAGGTCCTGAAACCATGACTTTCCCCCCAAAAGGTCGGACGTAAAGTTGCTGACGGGTTGACGACAGGCTTTATCCCCCCCCTTTCAGTCAACGTCTCGCGACTAACTGATGGTCTGCTTACCCTTCTCATCCCCGGTAAACTTTTATCGCTGACGGCTGGCGGACCGCTACTCTCGCTAAACATTTTGTTTTTGTATATTCAAATACGCTACTAGATCCACCCTCTATGAAGTGTCTAGTGTCTAATATGAACTCATGTAAAATGGATCTCAGAATTAAAGTCAGCGTCACAAACTGCACTAGAAATGGACAGAAGACGAAAAAAAACATATGTGGTCATCGGAGGTCAGTGACCTCGGTTGACCTCTGAAAAGGTCAATAGAGGTCAATAAAAGGCACAAAAGTGCCCCCCTCCAGTGCGCGTGTCAAAGCTGCTGTGAATACGAACTGAAAACAGCATGACCGCATAATATTTCAGACTTGCATCGGTCACGGGTCACCCTGTGTATGTTGTCAAAGTCGGCTGCAGCGCTAAGATTACAATGTGCATGGAGACGTTTGATCACAATCTTCATGCGTATTCCATGTTGTGAAGAAAATCCAGTCTTATCCCGCGATTTCATTTATTCAGCAACGCACAGGTCGCAAGTCCTGATTTACATATTACCCAACAGTAGGAGTTCGATATTGCACTCATATCGGTCGGGGCGCACCTTCCGTCGCAAGGTGCACCATCCTTGGTCACAGGATGACACAGGCCTATCAGGTGGGCATGGAGTCGCCCCAATCGAGTCGCTCCTAGCTGAGTTCCCCACACGGGCCCGTCAGGCGGGCAGAGTCGCCCCAATCGAGTCGCGCCGCTGAGTGCCCCGTAACGATCCATATCAAGACCGCCCAGTCACCATAGAACACTCTGGCAACGGGACAAACACAATGCGGCCACCTTTTACAAGCACGTTGATTAGTTCTGTCCAGCCTCGTTATGATTTTGTTATGACTTATTATCCATCCGGTCATATTTGAGCTAGGTTCGAAAAGCGGATGTGCCTCGTTTACCAGCGTGCTCTGGTGCGCTGATGCAGTCATATCTCAACTTCCACTTCAATGCAAGCATGTTGAACAACAAATGCTGTGGCCATACATGGGCGATAACTGGATAATGAAATAATAATATCACGTTATAGTTGGTAATTATTGAATCGAATGCTGCCGTTAAATGACACGACGGCGTGTTACTGCTTGACTGTGCCATAGTATCAACCGTATTCATAGGCAACAATGTAGATCATACGTGCAACAGCTGTATGAGAAATGCTCTTATCTTGAAAAATATCGTTAGTGTATTAGAACAAGTACAAAACGTGGTTTCATTGCATTGGTGCGCCGTTTGACATCTTATAACGGCACACTTTCCAGCAATTATCCCGACGAAAACATTTTCGTTGTACACATTTATAAATACGTGACAGTAAGCAAGGTCAAATTTTAGTCATTAATTAAAACGACAACAAACTGTAGCAAGTGGGCGACGAAAACCACCTGAACTGAACTGCACACGAGTATTTTGTGCCATTTTCTTCAGGTAAAGAAGACAGCAGTTGCAGGGTGAAATCACTGGTACATGTTGCCGAAAACGAGATCGTCCTTTCCGTGGAAGTCGGTGTCCTCCATGACTTCCTTCTGACCCCTGGCGCGCTCGTCCCGGAAGAACAGGTAGGGCATCAGCACGTTCAGGTCCTGCTCTCGGACGGTGGAATGTGGCGGCAGCTCCAGCAGCCGGCCACCCTCCTCCGAACTGCAGCACATGCACACAACATTGTCAAGTGATGGTCAACTTCAAACCAGTTAAAATCTGCTTAGATTTCAGAGCAGAAATTTACTTAGCACAAATGCATCTCAGCTGTCACATGAATTAGCTATGGACGTATGTATATCTTCACTCCCGTGACCTCTAGCGGATCCAAGGGGGTGGCAGAGGCTTTAGCCCCCCAAGTTGCCTAAAATCGACGAAATTTGACACATTTTCCAATTTAGAAGGAAATATAAAACACTTTTACAAAGATATGTTTGTTTTAAACCATTCAATAAGGTGCAAAGAAGTAAAATCCGATACATTTTTCAAATTTGTTTAAACTTTTTTTTTTTTAAATTTAGCCCCCCATGCATTGCCCACGTTCTAGATCCGCCAATGCCCGTAACCGACCTCCCTGAATCACATTTCACAGCAGCACATGACGCTCCCACTCAAAATTCCCGCATCCCACTCCACACTCCCACTCAAAATTCCCGCATCCCACTCCACACCCCCACTCAAAATTCCAGCATCCCACTAGCCACATCCACTCAAAATTCCGCATCCAACTACCCACTTCCCACTTCAAATTGCCTAGGCATCCCACTCCACATCCCACTCCAAAATTCCGCATCACCACTCCCACTGTCACTCAAAATTCCCTGCATCCCCACTCCACACTCCCACTTCAAATTCCCGCCATCCACTCGACACTCCTCACGTCAAAATTCCCGCATCCACTCCACACTCCCACTCCAAGAATTCCCGCATCCCACTCCAACCTCATCAAAATTCCCGAGTCATGCCCACTCACACTTCCCACTCAAATTCCCGCAATCCCACACTCCACTCCCACACTCCACTCCCACACTCTACTCCCACACCCCACTCCACACTCCACACCCGTCATCTCATTCCCGCTCCACACTCCAACTCGAACACCGTGACGCTGTTACTTTGAAACGCTCCCCCTCATCACCTCCAAACCATCCGTCCTCCCTCGCCACCTCATGCAGTGAACTCACAATGCCAGGGGCGGGGGCCCGCGCGCTGTCCGCACGCGGTGCCCGCTGCTGTCGCTGCGTTTCGACGTGAACAGGGTGAAGCCGCAGCGACAGCCGCCGATCATGCCGCTGAAGCGGGTCGTCTTGCAGAAGTTCTCGCAGTCGAACCTCTTGGTGGCGCCGCGGCCGAGACAGAGGAACACGACGGCCGCCCCGAGCACCAGCACACAGCCGCTTCGCATACTGCTCTGAGCCGAGAGCAGGAGGCACTCACGACCCGCTGACCTGCAACGGACGAGACGGCGACGGTGGACGAGACGGTATACACTGTAACGAGACGGTATACACTGTGACGAGGCGGTGTACTACTGACGAGACGGTAGACGGTGCACTCTGTAACGAGACGTAACAAGACGGTACACTGTAACGAGACTGTAAACACTGTAACGAGACGGTATAGACGAACTGTATACACTGTAACGAGACGGTATACATCAGACCTTCACAGCCTGTGGGGGACTCATTTGTCCTGACCGACAGCCTGAGCTCAGGCCAGCTACTCTCAGTTCAATTTTGGCTCTTGGTGCTAGTCCTTGAATAAAGGGATTGTGGAAGGCGAAACCCCTCGTTGAAGATGGTTTGTTGCGTCTATCCTGCCTTGACTATTTTATCGCATGGTCCCAGCCAGTTGCAGGATTTTAGTGGCGAAAGTTTTGCATACTTCAAAGTACCAGCACAGTTGGTCGAGCTTCTGTCATCATAGTCGGCATCGATGCAGGCTCGTTGGCAGCCCCTACGCCGAGCGACGAGCAGACAGCCGGCCACGAGCAAATAACGAGCATCGAAGCGGCATCGTGATCGGATATAGTCGCTAGCGAAATCATTGGCATCAGCAAAACATGTGTTAATGTATTAAAACTACAGCTTACCGGCCATGGTTATTGTGCAGATAGGTGTTAATGTCAGTTAAGTCAAAGCAACGGTGGATCCATCATCCAGCATGTCAAAAAAGTTTGTTTTATAATGCCTAAAAAAATCGCAAATCCAAAAACTCATCGGATTTCAACTTATGCATAGGTAGTTGATGACAATCTATTGCAGCAAGTCGTTTTCTTTTGAGTCAGGAAATGTGTCAATTTTTGGCCGATTTTATGCGCTTTTGGAGGAATGTTCCCTTTAGCCCCCTTGTGGGAAAAGCAGCTACGGAAAGAGGTATAGTCCTAAAATATCTGGTAAGACGAGGAATGCTGCATCGCATAGTTATTTCAATAATAGGAACTACGCTTGCGACTTAAGGTCGACGTTTTAGGTCCCAATGCGCACCAAAGTTAGTGTACAGACGACTACAGTGCACTGTAGCGAGCCTCTGGAGACCTAACGAGATTACCAATATGCGTTTAAAATTGCCCATTAGCTACATTCAAAGTTAGAACGTGTGTCAACAAGAACCTAGCTCTAATTTTGTTGTAAGAAGCGGCTATTTTGTGGATTCGACTAAGCAAGTTTGCTGATAACGTAGAAACACCCCAGCTACCTCATGGATGAACCGTGCAGTAAGTTGTTAATGTTATCATACAACACATTTGTATGATAACATTTGTAGGGGGTACTGGGTTGGATACTTGTCCTACTGCACACTTGTCTGGCTCAATGTTAAATTACGGTTTTCGCCTAGCTATGCAATCACTTATCTTAAGTCATCCATGGGTATAGATAGAATCGTTATACTTCGTTGGACGAACAGTCTAACTTTCTGTGTCGTCAATATATTTGAGTTGCTACACCTTCGCGCTCATACATTTACGGATATACATTCTGTAATTCAGTAAAATAGGAGAGGATTTTCGCAAATGCGACCAACATAACAAATATCACCAATGACCATAAATGCTGAAATTACGTGATGCAGTCACCAGCCGAGCCTGCACGGTGTGCCGTATAAAATGTCTAGGCATCATTTAGTTTTGCGTTCTGCATTGACAAGCTAACCAGCCAGCCGATACTGGGACGGGTGGCCCTCGCCCGGCTGCTTCCGCTCTGTACTGGGACCACTGACCATTCCACAAGGCTGATACTGGACGGGTGGCCCCTCCGCCCGGCTTGCCCCCGTTCTGGTTACTGACCAACCTGACCAGGCCAGCTGATACTGGACGGGTGGGCCCCTCGCCCGGCTGCCCCTTCTTACTGACCACTGACCAGCCAGCTGATACTGCGGACGCGGTGGCCCCTCCACCCGTTTACCCCCGTTCTGTACTGCACACTAACCAGCCAGCTGATACTGGACGGGTGGCCCCTCCACCCGGCTGCTCCCGTTCTGTACTACCATGACCAGCCAGCTGATAACTGGAACGGGTGGCCTCCTCCACCCTTTTACCCCCGTTCTGCTACTGACCACTAACCAGCCAGCGATAACTGGACGGTGGCCCCTCTCCACCCGTTACCCCCGTTCTGTACTGACCACTAACAGCCGCCGATACTGGACGGGTGGCCCCTCCACCCGTTTACCCCGTTCTGTACTGACACTAAAAACCAGCCAGCTGATTACGGAGGTGGCCCCTCCCGCCGGCTGCCCCCTTCTGTACTGAACCCAAACTAACCAGCCAGCCGACACTGGACGGGGGCCCCTCCGCCCGGCTGCCCCCGTTCTGTACTGACCACTGACCAGCCAGCCGACACTGGACGGGTGGCCCCTCCGCTCGGCTGCCCCCGTTCTGTACTGATCACTAACCAGCCAGACGACACTGGACGGGTGGCCCCTCCGCCCGGCTGCCCCCGTTCTGCACTGATATAGCTGCATAAGTACGAGTCTCTTTAACCCGTGCCGGGCCGGGGCGACACCCATAAGGTTTTTAGAGGATGTCAGCTCTGACTAAGATGTGGCCATGGCTACTCTCCTGACCAGTCGCTGGACAAAGAAAACACGGCCTCTGACTAACGTTCGACTCAGACTTCGGCTCTCGGCACTGACCACGGCTCGTCTCAGGTCACTAGGTCTCAGGACTCGGAACATAGTACTGATGTCGGGTCGTCCTTGACCACTTCTTCTACTTCTGAATATTACCTGGAGCTACATATCTGGCTAATTTCTCTGTGAGAAAGTCATTGGACTTTAACTGACAGAAATATCTCGTTCCGGAAGATCAACGTGTTCTGGTCGGCCAACCAGCTTCGTGGTAGTATTAACGCCTCATCCTTTCTCCAAATCGAAACTCGGGCCAGCTCGCTCATTGTTCGAGCTGAGACTCGTGCGCAAATACAAAGCTACTACACTAAGGACTGAGTACTGATGACTGAGTACTGAGTCTGCACTAAGGACTGAGGAGTCAGGACGGAGGAGTCAGTAGCAGTCTCGTTACACCACGCCGACACTAAGAAACAACGCCACACACACGGGTGCGAACTTTATATCTCTTTGGGATGGGCCGCGAGCACTCCCCCCCACCCCAATGCATTTAAAATTTTTACATTAGGCCCGTATGGCGTTTGCATGGTAAAGGAATGTGGAGTTAAAATCTATAAAATTACACAATTGGACGCCCCCCGGGCGATTTTCATAAGTTCCCCGCCCCGTGCCACACAAGGCGATTGATGTTTGCTCCGGAGATAGAGGATGGCATTCTCGCGGAAAGTCTCCGCCCTAACAGTATCCGCATGTGTAACGCATAACGATCTTCCAGTAGCGTGCGCAGAAATTTACAAAAGACCAGGTGATTGCCTTGAGGGGAACCATCAATATTTACGAAAATTGTGTAGGGAGGAGGGCACCTATCTTTCCGCAAGTGCTCGTCGTGTCTTTAACATTTTGTGGGGCGCCGTCACTGGCCGGAGGGGCGCCGGCACTAGCCGGAGGGGCGCCGGTACTAGCCGGAGGGGCGCCGGTACTAGCCGGAGGGGCGCCGGTACTAGCCGGAGGGGCGCCATCACTAGCCGCGGAGGGGCGCCGTCATGGGCCGGAGAGGGGCAGTCATTAGTCGAAAGGGTGCCGTCACTCATCGGAGGGGCGCCGTCACTGAGTGGAGGGGCGCCAGCTTTGCATGGGCGCCTCTGGTCCAAAGGACCAGGTCATGACCTGAATGACCGTATACTCGGTACGCTACTGCGATGTTCTGTGACGGACAGAGGTTTGGCAGTTGGCACCAGCCCCCTTGTCCTCACATTTCAGTGCACAAGCTTATTGTCTGCACTGCTTTCTGTATTGGTACTTGGTTACTTTGACAATACACATAGTTATTAAGTATTACGGGGTGAATACCGCAAAATAGGGGGTAATCATCCACTTGGGAAACAGAGCCTTCAAGTGGGGCGGGGTAAGGGTGGTTGAGCAGCTAAGCGAGAAATTGTAGCTGAATCGTTTGATGGTGGCGCAAAATGCACTTATAAGAGCAGCCCGTACACGTGTCTTCTTATATTACTGTTCCTAGATGGCACTAGTGGTAAACGCCTAAAGTTATGCTGCACCGCATGGCTTGCAGCCGAGAACTGCGGCGTGCGCAATGAGGAGGGAGGAACAGAGCCTTCATGGGTCATTTGGGTCATCAACAGGGGGTAATCGCACCCTTGAGGCCTTGACGCTGAGAGCCACCTGGTTTAACACGCGTCCTGGAAGGGGCGAAATCCGCCCACCCTAAGGTTTTTCGAGGAAAGCGGAACAATGGCGGCGCGCAGCTCCACCGTTTTTTGCATACCCATTCAAAAATTACCTTCCCACCTTATTTGTCATTCTTGACCTTAAGTCATCTCAGGTCAGGTCACCAGAACAGGTCACGTGACGACCCCACCTCTAAAACGTTTTCGGTCGTACCACAGCCACAGTTTTGGGCCGATCGGTTTCACACTTGCAGGATTTGATAAAGTCATGAGTATCTACAGTTTTTTTTATCTCGGATTTCTGATATCGGTGGCCTAAGGTCGGGCCAATTTTCTCCTGCCACTGAGGACACGACCATTTTTTTCAATAACTCTCGACAGAATGAAGTAAAAACAATACCAATGGGTTTGTCACGTTGAGTCACGTCTCCTAAAATGCAACATGACCTGCTTCGGTCACCACTTGACCTTGAACCGGGGTCAAATTTATCAGCTGACCTGACCTGGTCACCATGAACATTATTCGAAGCGCCTTGACAAGACAAACATGATGGGGTTAAACGTATTGCTTCATCTTTCTTAGGTAAAAAGTTGATAAAATACAAGTTTTCCAAAAATACCCTTTTTGACCTTAACTTACCTCTGATTCTGAAGCTAAAATATTGACCTGAGCCTGAATTGAAGAGTTCTCTACGGCATTTTCAAATTTCAAGAACTTTCTATTGTGTTTTCCGTTTGTTCCTACCTGTCATAGTTCCTGAGATATGTGGTGGCTTCTGGAGCGAAGTCCTAAATCTGGAAAATATGACCTTCGATGACCTCAATATTGACCTGACCTAAAAATACCTTTACAGTTTCGATAGAGCTTGTCTCGAGCTACCTAACCCGTTTTTCGCTTGTCGATACGTTGCGGTTTTTTTAGATCATAATGGGGGGGGGGGCAAAATCCGCCCAATTTCAGGAGGTATAATTTAATAGAGGCCCTCCAGGGGTGCGTGTTAAAGAGAGCGCTCAATTCCTGATAGATGCAAAAGTGACACAAAACCAGAGATGATGAGCCTGTTTAGATTAGGCGAAGACAAATTTCAAGCGAATAATTGTCTTCGTTTGAAGCACACAATGTCATCATTTGATATAGTAAATGATAAGAAAGACCCAACCACCATAAGGTGGTTGGGTGTTTCCGCTGGTCGGGAGCGGAACTACGAAGAAAATTTAAAGTTTCGCAAAAATGCTTGAAAATTCCAAATGCAGCTAGCTTTATTTTCTAATGATGTGTGCATTTACTAAATCTAAATGATGACATTGTGTGCTTTGAACGAGGAAAATAAATGACTGAAGCCCGGAACGAATCAAATAATTATTTATAAAATTAATAAGTGCAAATACAATTATTTTCACACCGCTTCTTACATAACTATCTATCGTCGGCGGCGAAGTGTTCGTTCCCTGGTCCAGTAATGCTGCTTTTAACACATTTATATCACGGGCGGATCCAGAACGTTGTTTTGGGGGAACAGGTGGTTGAGGAGGGGGGGGGGGGCAATCCCAAAAGCCTCACACAATTCTGAAAACCCATCGGACTTTGCTTGCTTAATGCATTGGTAGTTCATTAAAAAACTTTCCTTTGTAAAAGTTGCTTAGATGTGCTTCTTTATCAGGAAAAGTATCAATTTTCCACCGATTTCAGGTAGAGGGGGAGGCATGGCCCCTTTGCCCCTACCCCTGGATCCGCCAGTGCGCGTTTCCATATGAAGCTTTTTGACACGACGCTGAATGTTTCGACACAGCGGTGACTGACATGACAAAACGTCAATTATATTCGGCAGGAAAGAGCTTACAACCAAATCGAGTGTGTGTGCTGTAAATTATTTCTCGAATTACTTTTCAAACTGCTCTCTCAGTAAAAAATCACATTATGCAAGTGTCTGGGTTTCTTTCAGGTCCTTTAAGGCCTTAGTGGCATATGTCGGTTTTGGAGGGTCTTTGCCATTCCATGTATTTTTAGGATGGGCTCCTTCTTATGATTTCATAGGAGCTAACAGCGTATGTTTGACTACAAGTCAGCGAGCCGGGTGGACAGTACTAGTTGTTGGAGACGATAAACTTCGCCACTAAATTCTGCCAAGTGACTGGAATTGCGCGATCGGATGGTGGGGGTCAAAGTCCGCGCATCAAGCTTAGCTTTATAGCGTGGTCATGATCTCAGAAATACATCCCATTAAAACATTCAAACTAAATTTTATAACAATACAAAATACAGATTGGGGGCTAGTTGCCCTCAACATCCTCCTGCGCCGGTGAGATCCGCGGCGCAGGTTCGTGTCGTGATGAGAAGTTCATGAGAGACAAGAAAGATGTATAAACTGTATTGTTTACTACACTCACATATATTGCAATATGTGTGTTCAGTATTATTCGCACCAATCTATTTTGCACCGCAGGCGCTATTTTTGCACTTTGATTTGTGTAGATTATAGATATTTCTCAAATCTGGCCGAATGCTTCTTTTTACATCGACACATTCGGACATTACTTTAACCATTCTATCACTATACCATAGTCTGCAGTCAGATGGAGGGGTAAAAAGATGGTTATTGCCTCTTATTTTGCCAAAGATCAACTGTGCTCCCCACCCCATGTTTATGTTTTCGATTGACATATAATTTCCAAAAAGTGTTAATGCACTAAGAGCGCCGATACGTTGAATGTCGGAGAGGATACAAGGTGGAAGATGAAATCGGTGCATACTGCATACATTATATTTTGCCGTTTGTAGAACACTCCATAGATGAGGTCAAAGGCTCAATACAAATTTCAGTCTTGCTTGTGACAGACATTGTACAGTGCAGGCCCTGCTGCTGGTTAATGTCGATTTTCGCCAAAACTATTAAGCAATAATAGTGCAAAGGTGCACTACTATGCTTCAATTTTCAGCCATTACCTAAACGACCAAGCAAGACACGACTTTGCAATATATTGTGTTGTTTTTGAAAATCGAAAGCCAGACTTAAACAAATAAGATAAGCATTATCGCTGGTCTGAAGATATCACTATATAGGAAGGTATATGAATATTCGGCTTCTCTATTTCAAATCA
Organism: Semibalanus balanoides; assembly: GCA_014673585.1. Classification (NCBI taxonomy): domain Eukaryota; kingdom Metazoa; phylum Arthropoda; class Thecostraca; order Balanomorpha; family Balanidae; genus Semibalanus; species Semibalanus balanoides. Next base: position 79,127 of record VOPJ01003225.1, read on the forward strand.
GAAGTAGTAAATGATAGATACATATTTCGACAATGCAGGCATCTGAACACCATACACATTACAAAGTTTCCAGATAAGGTCTTGGTCAGCGAACCCAGAAGGCCTCTCACCTGTTAGAGGGTACCCTGAGGAGCAGAGCTGCTGTGTCACGAGGGCAGCCAGTCTCACCTGTTAGAGGGTACCCTGAGGAGCAGAGCTGCTGTGTCACGAGGGCAGCAAGTCAACTAAGCTGCTGGCAAGAGCTTCAGTTGGTGTATGACTGCTGGCTGCACTGTGTAAGCCCCGCCTCCGGGCTCCAGCCAACCAGGCGGCGCCGCCACACACCCACGCCACGACGGCCGGCCGGCCGGCCGGGGTACCGCGCTGTGGCCCGCTGCCGCTGCCCCAGCCCCGGTCTGGGGCAGAGTAGTACACCCACGCTCACTTTCGGTCTCTGTCTAATTTAATTTGCACCAGCGACGGAAATAGAACGTGGCTATTTCCACAATTGGTACATGAGATACGTCATTGGTATATAATATGTATGTATGCAATTTTACATACATACATACATACATACCATACATACATACATACATACATCATACATCATACATACATACCATATCATACATACATACATACATACATGCATACAACATACCATTACATACATACAGTTAAGGGATTTTCTGAGTTGATGCCTCATAAGAGTTGTATGTTGATACTCAGAAAACTGAACCCCCTTGCTTCAGCACTGGCGAATGTAGCGTGGTTTGGAGAGGGGCAAATACAGTGAATATTTTCCAAAAAGTTGTTGAACGGGGAGGCGTCAGTCGTCAGCCAAAAAGTTGTTGAACTCGCCTTGCTGAGTGGTCGCTGTCGGCGACTGAAACTGAACCCATCCAAGTGCAACCAGCATCTCATTTACGTTACGCAGATCACCTATCAATGTATAGCTACTCACTAAATGGGCACCGGCTAAGAACGTCGCTGGGAGAACACGCGACTAGGAGTCATTCTCGAACGCAAGCTGTCTTTTGCAATCTCCGTGGACCTGCAGTGTCCAGGCGAACCGGATGCCGGCCTTCTAATCCGCAGTATGCAGCTGCCACATTCGCGGCGAAACACGCGGTTTTGACGCACACGCTTTGAACTTGCGCCCTTCACGCAACGTACGTTCTCTGCTCGAGTTACGGCAGCGTACTCTGGGCTGCGCTGGTGGTACCATTTAAAGCGTCTCGAGCGTGGTCCAGCCAAAGTTTTTGATGTGGCTGGCCTCCAAATCGGACCGACCCAGTACCGACCTGAGCTATGCGGCACTCTTAGCTCATTTTTAACATGTGGCTCATTGAAAATCGAGATTCATCCAGCATGCATCATGTTCTTATATAATATACACCCACGGCCGCATCGACTGTCCTGATCTTCGTAAACAACATTCGCTTGTCCGCGCCATCAAGCGACCAACGTCGCAACTTTTCTCTCTGGGCCACACCTTTTTGCCAGGGTAAGCACTGTCCTTCGAAGCCTCCTCTGTCGGCAGTACCAACGCATTCAAACTCCTTTCTCCGGTCCTGTACGTCACTGACTTCTTTATCAACGCAATACTCCTTCAACATCACGTTCCGAAAGTTCGCGATCTTAGGTGGCACTTACACGTGAATTGCTGTGCGACGTGGGCTATATGACTATGTAATGACGATGTAATTTATTGTGAAACCTGGTCGAATGATATGCATGTTTGACAAACTTTGTGGGCATGTTAATTGGCGTGACTGCACCTATTATTGGGTATGATCCTGTTGTGTTCTTTATCAAATAAACAGACTGGGGGAGGGGGGATTAAGCCATCCGTCAGCAACTGTACTTCCGGCGTTTTGGGGCAAATCATGGTTTCAGGATCCGGGGGGGGGCATGCATAGCCATGAATGTTCCCTGGATCCGCCAAATTTACCTATAGTTCGTTTTATTTAGATTGGCACAATCAGGGGCGTCGCCGTTAATTTTGACTGGGGGTTGGCTGAAATGGCAAAAAATGTACCCCATTTTTTGTGAGTGTATTCAAACCTTTGCAGCATTCTTAACGTGGATTTTCATGGTAGGTAGGTACTTGTTATTTAGCGCCGCGCGGCGCGATTTTTTGGGGGGTTTGTCTGATAAAACCCAGAAATATATAGGCGTTGGGCCTTATAGAGGATAATACACTAAAAATGGCATTCATTCAATTCAGCGTTGCGACGAACTGAAGACGATTACGATGACATCGTTATGACAATGGTCACTGACACTGGTGGATCTAAAACGGCGGTTTGTGTGTGTGTGTGTGTGTGTGTGTTGTGTGTGTGTGGTGGTGTGTGTGTTCTTTTTTTTGGGGGGCATCACATCAAAAAGTTCACAAATTTCCGCAAAACTCATCAGATTTTGCTCTCTTATGCATTGTTTCAAAGTTTCAAAATACGATTCAAATTTACGACGTTTCAAAATAAACTTTCCTTGTAAAAGTTGCGTAGATGTTCGTCTACATCAGGAAATGTGTCAATTTGCGACGATTTCAGGCGGTTTTGGGGGAATTCGCCTCTAATGCCCCCTGGATCTGCCAGTGGTCACTGATGTGACGCTGCGAAGCGGCGTGAAAATGTATATTTTAGGTCGTGGAAATTACATTTTAACACTATTAGTGGCAGGGGGTTGTTTTCAGCCCCCTTGAGATCTCGAGATTCACTTGTACGATTAAAAAAACGGTATTCGATTTCACCCATCACGGTCTACATTTCTTTAAAGAAATCCATAATATTTGATAGAGGGGCAACAGGGGGTAAAAAATAGAGGTATTTTTGATCCAACAGAGCAATGTTAGGTCAGCAAGTTGACCTAACATAGTGAACATGGATGTGTTTCAATGCGCCTTGACGAGACAAACACGATGGCGTAAAAATTATTGTGTAATATTTGTTAGGTAAAAAGTTATTGGCGAAACGCATTTTTTTGCACAAAACAACACTTTTTACTTGTATTACCTTTAGAACCTAAACTATTGAACCGAGCTAAAATTTGAGGAAATGAAGTTGATTACAAATTTCAAGAGCTTCCGTTTTTTTGTTTGATCCTATGTAGCATATTTCCGGAGATCTATGGGGGTTTCTGGACCAAATTCCTTTAACTGGAAAATTCGACCTTTGCTGACTTCTGGTGACCTCAACTTAGACCTGAGCGAAAACAAAAACAGAATAGTTAAGACACGATTTTTGACGACGTTTCAAACATTGTTTTTGGTTTTGGTCTACGTTCGATATAGAAAGAGCCGATATAGAAAGGGGGGACGTTCAAACACATACCCGCCCCCTTCCTCCCAGTAGGGCGTGGAAATCCCGGGCCCAGTACGGCGTGTGTTAAAAAATAGAAGAGATCATAGAAGGAAAAGTGCATAATACAGGGCATGAGATTCAAAATTTCGTGCCCGCTCCACGGCGCAGTTCCACGAATTACTGGGGTTTATTTTGTGTCTCCTCCCGTTATTTGGTAATATCTCCTAAGCCAAAAGCAGTATACGTCACCTAACACATTTTTTTGTTTTTTTTTTTTTTTTTTACTTATTCTTTGTCATCAATTTGACACATGTTAGCCAAGAAAGGGCGCTGAGGTTATGATGGTCACGGAAATGACGTTAGAGTGAGTCATGTTCTGCGGTCTTTTTGTTGAAAAATTAAGATCTTTGCGGAAAACGCAGTCAAAAGCATATTTTTACATAAATTGAATTGGTAGATATCAAATGACTGGTACTAAACTCGGCTCTCAAACTGCAATATAGGATTTTCGAGTTTTATTGAATTTAACATTTTGAGAAATCAAAGTTATTTTCTAACAATTTTTCAAAACAAGTCAAAATTGTCTCACGGTTAGAATACAATAATGAAAAGGTGTCAGGTGAATTTGTGTACCAAATTTTAAGTCGATACCGTCAAAAATGGCTGACTTAAGACATTTCAAAGTAAAAAACTCGACCACTTCTACAACATTACCATGTATATTTTATTTTTGCTTGTATTGCTATGGAAGAAACAATGTTCTAACGTCATTTTGTTGCGTTCTAGACGAAAAACAAACATGTGTTACAACGCCTAATCACCGTAATCTGCAGTTTAAACTCGTGACTTCGGATGACCTTGATCTTGATCATCAACAGCTTAGAATGGTATTAAGAAGTGTCAGACATACGAAACGTACCAATATACCAACTGCTTAATCGTTTAACCCTCGCCAGTGTAGGGGGTGGATGCCACGCCCTCGGTTTTTCCAGAATAACTCACATAAATATCAACTGATCACAATTCAACTTTCAGTACCTTACTTTGCATCAATTTGACACGTACTCTGAAAATTTCGAACTTCTAACCCGTATGACTCATGACCTTTGACCTGTTTCTCAAGGTCGTGTTTTGCGAAACTGGCGTCCCGTAGTAAACATCCTTGAAACATTGTGCAGTTCCCGAAGTGTTTGTTGTTCAGGAGCATATGCAAAGTGTTCTAGGTGACAGTTGTTAATTCTGAGAGAATTGTAATCTCGATTGACCTTTTTCAGAGGTCAACGGAGGTCAACTGACCTTCGATGACCTCAGAATGTCTTTTTTTGTCTTCTGTCCGTTTATAGTGCAGTTTGTGACGCTGATTTCGATTCTGGGATTCATATAACATGATTATATGTTCCACCATGGGGTCATGCGCTGCCAAAGGTCAACCGAGGTCAATGACCTCAGATGACCTGACATGACCTTTTTTCATTTGGCAGTTTTTAGGTCATTTTGTGATGCTGATGTCAATTTTTGGCGTCTATTTAGCATTCTTTGATGTTTTCTTACGATTTTAGCTTGAAATGTTCACATTTTTACATATTTACGATTTGACGACATTTTGGCTTTGACATGACCTCAGAGGTCACCTAAAATAACAGAGGACCTTAAAATCAAATGTCAATGGCTTCCTCTCGTCACAAGCAACACGCTCGTTTTTTAATCGAAGCGCTAGCTCAATTAGGAGCCAAACGCCAAGGGGGGTCGTACCCCCACACGGTCACGCAGTGATCTTGCCCTACACGGGCGAGGGTTAACAACGCACAACAATGCCATCCATCGAGACAGTATGACAACAAATCAAAACATTGTTGTATTTGACGTGAACCTGTGACGTCATCGGTGACCCCGAGGTCAACAATATTAGGTTTTCCTTTTAAAAAATTAGGGCCATCGAATTCGGCTGTTGGTACTATTTCTTAAGATCAGTTGCAGTAAGTTTCCGGAGAATCCGAGGGGGGGGCGCTGGGAAGGGACCCTTATGCACTTGTAGAAATCCCGGTACACCCTTTTTAAACATAGACCCGCCCGGATACAGTCTATTGGCCCCAAGTCACTGGCCGAAACATGTGCTGATCAAACTGAAGTCGTGTCTTGATGACCATGAAGATGAACCTTTTGAGCGCCACCCCTCCCCGACGAAATCCTGGCTATGTCTGATTCATTCGCCTCTCTGAGGGTCTGAGGGTCTGGTCTATCCAGCTAATAAAAAGTTTCAAAACCGGTCTTTCGCCAAAAATAAAGTGGCCAAATCCAATAGTTTGTAAAATATTCAGGGGCAAAAATTTTGGGACACCATGACTGGTTTACCCCCCTTTTGAAGAGTTGGCTGCGCCCCTGCTCAGCCCTAATATCTCGTTGACCTCATGAGTCCACGTCCCCCAACTGGAAACCCGTGGCGGATGCCCTTGAGACCTAGGCACGTAGCCAGGATTTGCTCAGGAGGGGGCCACGTCGGAAAATATCACATTTGGCTCCTAAAATCTCATTCTATCTAGTTGTAATCACATTTTGGCTCCTCAGCCATATGTTTGCTGACCGGGGGGGGGGAGGGGTAAGGGTCGGGTGGTTTTCAAGAATCTCATTATATCTAGTGTGAATTTAATTTCGCTCAGGGGGGGGGCATGGCCGTGCCCCCCCCCTTGGCTACGTCCTCGCCTTGAGACAGAGGTCATATTGCATGTCATTAAACGCGTCTTGACAATAAGCAACAAAAATGCGTTAATTGTCTCCCTCTATCTTTAATCAGTCAAAAGTTGTTGGTGAATAACGTATTTTTCACGACAAAGCGGTATGTAATATGCCTACCACAATTTGACGTATTCAGGTCCAAAAGCCACAAATTGAGTTTCTTTGTTTGAAAGAAAACTGATTGCCTATACAAATGGTATGATCAACATGTGGAATTTAACAAAACTAAAGGTACAAAAAAATTCAAAAACACACACAAATATACACATACCCATACCCATTTTTTTTTTTTTTAGAAATATCACAAACTGACAGTACTTTGTTGTAGAACAGTTTTTATGCATTTTAATTATATATACAACAATATATTGCGTCAATTTATGGTGATATGATATGGGCTCACAAATATTTGGCAACATGACCTCGCAAAAATGCCTGAGGTGATATTTCCGTAACTGCTGTTTAGATTGTGGTATAACTTTTACAGATCGTTTCAGTGTCCGAGAGTATCTCCATATGCCAATTTTTGTGAAAATTGGTGACAAGAGGGTGTCACGTCTTGGTCAATTTAACGTGGAGTGACAGGTCTGTCTTAGTCCTAGCTTTCTCAGCGTCAGCTTTTAGGCATATACCTACTGTTTATCGTGGAACGTCTGAAAACTTAAGCTTGATATATCTTTCAGTACTCAGTAGGAATGTTTAATTGCAAAATGTGGTCAACTCACATTATATTTTGGTCTCTTCTGTCGGTTTCAAGTGAAAACTCAATTTGTGTAGGAAAAAGATAATATTTCTCTTTAAGCGGTCGTAAACGGACATCCCTCTCCCTTCCGACCCCCTCTCCTTCCCTAACCCCCGATTCGTTTCAACTTAGGCTGGACCCGCCGCGCTGGTGGGAAAGCACCCCCTGGCATTTTTGCAATTTTCCGCCTATTCCTAGTTACACGATAATGACGCTCATCCGGTGACGACTGATCAGACAGCGTATTCAGCCTCAGCACACCGAGTGGGTACACACAAAAAAGACCAAGCTGCATCATGTTTACTGACGTCAGCGTGTGTTACCTAGCAACACGATAATGACACGCATCCGGTGACGACTGGCCAGACAGCGTATTGAGCCTCAGCACACCGAGTCGGTGCACACACAAAGGGTCGAGCTGCATCCATGGTTATTAGTCAGAAGCTACTTGGATTTTCTCCTAAAAGCATCCATCCGGCTCTGTGCAGATCGAGTGAATAGAGGCGTCTCATTGCGCCTGTAAATAGCATTTCGCTATGCGTTGTTATAAGTCGGGATTGATCGAGGCTCGCAGCAGGTAAATTATTACAAATGAATGTCAAATAGAGGACAAATGATTTAACCAAACCCTACCTACCTTTAAAGTCAAACTACGGAGCATTTCCTTGAAATAATTTATCTCCCCAAAAATCCTATTGCACGAATTCTTAACGGCAATGACGCAAGGGTGGATCTTTTTAGGGGGAGCAAATCATGTTGCACACCAAATAGTTGTCGAGCGGGGAAAGTTGTTGATCGGTTGTGTGTGTGTGTGTGGGGGGGGGGGGGTAGGCGACCGTCAGCCGTCAGCGACTGCATGTGTTGACAGGGGGTGGGGGCTAGAGCGCGTCATCAGCCAGTCAGCAGCTGTATAAGATGTATTGCACTGCACGTCTTATGGGGAGCAAAGCATAGTTTGGCCCTCCTTGAACAGTATTGGGGGGCATGACCATTGACCACGTTGCCCCTCCCCCTGGATCCGCATTTGATAAACACATTAGTGACAGTCTCACAGGGATTCGTCAAACATGTTAGCTGGGGGGGGGGCACCCCTCCCCCGAGTTACAGCTCCAGCCCCCCAGTCGCGAGCTGAAATTCGGCTACAGGGGGGGGGGGCAGCAGACCGGCCCAGCACTGTAAGGGTGTGTCATATTCACATTATTTTTAAGAAGGCAAAAACGGCCCTATATTTTCTTTGCGCCCTGAGGACCCCAGAAGAACGATACTGAAGTTCGTTTTCTTCCAACTCGCTAACAAGAGCGGCCTCGGACACGAGAAGTTTGCCCTCATCTCAAATACGTTAACGACATCCAGCGCCGCCCTGGTGGTGGATGTACTGCCATTAAACGTACATACAATTCATTCTGAGGTCACTGCGGTTTCTCCAACTTGCAGTGAGATCACATAACAAAGACTGATATAATCACAGCACTTTGTACACCATCTAGAATAAATAATATTGCATATTATCAATTAAATTTATCTCATTCAGTGCTAGAGAATGTAAGAATACCTATCAAATTGATGTATATATACGCGAAGTGTGAAAGTTGATCATTGGCCAACGCACCATGTAGCTCAACTATAATATGTAGAGCG
>VOPJ01003226.1:0-48309 GCA_014673585.1 Semibalanus balanoides
CCGGCAAATAGCAATAACATTAAACATTAGTTAACTACGAATGACTAAGCTGACGGCCAGACACGGGAAGCGACTAATAGTACTGAACCCAGTAGTGAAAACGTTAGGAAGTAGATTTGCGGCACTTATACCGTGATCATGAAATTACTTCAGGCTTGGATACTGATACAGATCAGACCATCATGACTTTATCAGCTGCTATTTACTAGCCAGCCCTTGATAAACCGGTTTTTGGACAATGATATTCCGCAATGTGACCAGCCGAGTGGAGGGAGCAGAAAATACTGAACCAATTTATAATCGTGAGATGCCTACGGCACAGCAGCGACTGTTACACGGACATATAGCAGGAGGCCTATCGTGAAAGTGACGTCTATACCGAGATTATAGTACCAGGTGTGGCCTATTAGTTATCTAGGAAATCGTGTAAGACAAAATAACAACGCTAAGAGCACCGGCGCTTTGAAAGAGGCAGAACGATTTGTGTGCCCCGATTCTCATATCGAAAATCAATCAGCGCGCAAATAAGTGCCTCAGAGATGCTCTCGAAAATTTACGTCCAGACCGGAATAATGTTAAGGGAGAATTACAAATAAGCTAGGTCAAGACTGTTCGGCGCCAACAGCCTTACGATGATGGATTGGAGAAGAGAAGGTAGGTGAAGAAGGGAATTTAGGGGAGGATTGGGCAAAGAGGGAGAGTGGCCACTTCCCTCGGATAAACGTGAAGATCTCCTCTAAGAATTATCGGGCTCCCACAGTCGCGATATAGGCAATGACACTCGCGTAGCTGCTATCGATGACGGTCGATATTAGTTTTTAAATATCCGGCGGAGCCCAGGTTTGTGGGCCCGGATGGAGGTCAGAAGGTCTGGCGGAACCCAGGGTGGTGGGACCAGATAGAGGACCCGGAAAAGGATCTGGCGGAGACCGCAGTAAGTGGGCCCAGATGGAGGTCGAGGTCGGCGGAACCCAGGGTGTGGGACAGATAGAGGACCAGGAAGGATCCAGCGGAGCCCCGGGAATGTGGGCCTGGATAAGGGTTATCGGTCCGGTGGAGCTAAGGTTGAGAGCCCGGACTTAGGTATAGGAGCCCCTCCCGTTCAGATGGGGTAAGACGGCAGTAAAGCGTTGTCAGTGGTTAATATAAGTCCTATGGATAAACTAACTCCCACTAAGTTAAGAACAAACGAATTGCGGTTAAAGACATATATTATGGACAGCCCATGCAGCAATGCAGTCGTTCAGCGGAGTAATACCAGGATTTGGTAAGGAGATTTATCCTGCCAAGGAGTCACTCATCCAGCTGGCATCCGGCACTACTGGAGGGAATTTTGGGGGCGTGCAATTATCTGGGACGAATGAAAGTAGAATGTCTGTAGAGGAGAGAGTGGGAGTGCGAATGACGGAGGATAAATCTTAGGTTAAGGCCCTAATGGGCCTTAACCTAAGATTTATCTTCCGTACCAAAGGAGTAGCACGAACTTAGCCAGGACAGCCGGACGGATAATTACTCGAAGGTAAGCAAAATTCAGCAACGCTGGCATATGATTAGTGGACTATTTAGGCATAGGAGATAGGCAGGTGTGCGAGGAGAGCGAGTAGCTGGACGGATGACCTATTGATCATTAATGAAAGTTTCGATGACAGATATGATATTGGTCACAAGGGCATTATAAACAACCCTAGTCCTACCCGCTTCTTCCTCGTGCCACAATACCGTAATGGTGAGAACTGCCCCTCCTTGAGCAGCAAAGCACTTACATCACCAACTGCCTAGCCTATATGATGTACCTGGTGTAATCAGCCTCTAAAAAAAGCATCTACCACCATCAGATGTTTTGTACGCGAAGGGGATCTATCTACATTCAACTCATCTCTATCTACATCTCATCTCTACATCTGTCTCTACATCTCCACAGAACTGAAGAGGATTGACGATCAGCATAAGCCAAACATGTGGTGTTAAAGATACACTCCCACTGGCTTCTCTCTGCAGAGTCTCTGTAGAGCTCTTTTCCCCTCTACGTTATCTACCCCTACCTTTTCCTGCTACCATTTATTCTACCTTCTTCTCTATTCCTCTTCCTACGATGTTCTTTTCCATTTTATCCGCCATAATTGAGCGGACTCTTTGCACATTTCCTCCCCCTTATTTACCCCCTCCTTTTCTCTACCTACCCACCCTTGACCCCTCTGACCCCCAACGCTACAATAAAATAAGCAAGAATAATGTACCTACCAGTGTGCCTGGATCTCAAAGTTGGATCTGGGATCCCAGTGGATCCCTATAGGCATAACATATGTTAGGATCTGGGAATCTTTGGGGATCCCATGGCATATTGTGTACCTGGACCTGGTATCCTATGTGGATCCTGGGACACAGGAGTAGGACACGATTATCCAAAATCTCAGCTGGAATCCTGAGTCCAGGCAGATGTATGCTGACAACATATGTATGGCCACAATAAAAAAAAAACAATATTTTACTGCCAAAAGCAGCACTTCAATGTATCTGTCATGCACTCGCTGTATTGTACTGGCTAGCGTTTCCTTGTCAAGTAATTTATCGTGCCAAGAGCGAGCAGAGGCAAGAGCCCAGGTGCCCACTGATATGATATCCCAGTGTTTTGGGCATTTTCTCCAATGATCATGCACCAAAAGAAATAAAAACTCACTTCGAATAGTTGCTGAAAAATGAACTTGTTAACAATAATTTAACCATGATGTATGAGTTCAATTTATTCAACATTGTGAATGTAGTAGGAATGTGTGAACTATGACCCAAATTCCAGTGCTGGTCAAGATACCAGACATTATCTACCATCTGGAGTCCAGTCTTTTGGAGTAGTAGTAGTACATTACCACTGGAAATGCAGTTAAATTTCCTTCCAAATGAGCAAACAATGGGTCTATTTGAAGGACAAGTGATATCTCAGATGTTGCTACTACTCCCAGTCATTGTTCCTTATCAGATTGCAGTCAAACACCCAGAGATCAGTCATTTGCATCCTGGCATGTTAAATCCAGCTCAATTTTCCAAACCAAAAGTGGTGTAAGATTGTATGGTGTATGCTGATAGGTGCTCAGTGTGCATGACCATTGGGACACTTAACATACATTAATGTAAATCCAAACCACATATTCCATTTACATGTTAGTTTGTGGGCCTTTAAGGGAATGTTTCATCTTTTAAAAGTTGTCAAATACATTCTGGTTGTAGTAGAAAATATGGAGTAAATGCTGCTGAACACGATGGTGATATTTTTAGCGAATAACACTTAAACTTTGAAGAAATTCGGTTAGAAAAATTTAGGATAATGACGTCATTATTGAGCTATTGTGAGCCATAGAGAAAACATTCATGCTGCCAAATGACATATGGCACATCTTCAGACATTTCTGGCTTCTTAAATTCAAACTGTGGCTAATCGTTTACATCGCACTCGCAGTGGGTAATCCTGAATCCAGCCAAGGTTAGAGAAATACAGGTCGTCCGCCCCCTCCCCCTCCAGGACAAATAATATTGAGGTCAATATCAATAGGTGACCTCTGAGGTCGTGTCAAGGACCAAAATGTCACAAATTGTAAATGTGTGAAAATTGAATACTGATCGAGCGACAATGGTAAAGAAACATCTATAGTAATGTCTTAATGCATGCTAAACTTGAAATCAGCGTCACAAAATGACCTACAAAATGCCCAAATTCTAAAAAAGGTCATGTTCAGGTCATCTGAGGGCAGTGAGCCTCGGTTGAAACCTTTCGGAAGCGCATGATTCCCCAGTGACAACCTATTAGTTTATAGTCGAAATGGCTTCCAAAGATTTGAAAATCAGCGTCAAAAACTTGTCCCATAAAAGCGGCCAGAAGCCAAAAGAGGCATCTGAGGCCATCGGAGGTCAGTGACCTCGGTTGACCTCACAAAAGGTCAGTAGAGGTCACACTCTCAGCAGAAGAAACACACTTGTCACCTGCCACCTGGAAACATCTTTGCATTTGCTCCTGAACGTCAAACACTTGGAAAATTTACGTGTAATCAGGAATTGATACTACGGGACGCCAGTTTCGCCTGACATGACCTTGAGAAACAGGTCATAGGTCACGGATCATGAAAGTTGGAAGTTCGAAATTTCATGAGTAAATGTCAAATTGTTCAAAAGTAGGAGACTGAAAGTTTCATTGCGATCATTTTCAAACTACGTGCGTTATTTGGGAAAACCAAGGGGGTGGCATCCAACCCGCCCTATCCGGGCGAGGGTTAATAATGCGAGGCTCGAGCCGACTGTTGGTACATGGGAGTACGCCGGATGGTGCGACTAGATTAAAAGTTGTCTGCAATCGATGGTGTAGCACCCTCACATGGTGTTTTTCCTTTCCTGCAAACCCACGGCAAAATGGCGTAAGTGGCCTCTTTTTTCCGATCCGCTAAGGCCTTTAAGTGACGGCCGCTCAGCGCCGAATCTCCGTATGAAAATAATTCCCCCCGATGCATCCGCTAGAGGCCGAGCATCGACCGGTGGTCGCGAACATCAAAGTGCCGACACGGAGTTTCCAATCCGTTATACAATAATCCGTGGCCCATACTAAGCGTAGCGATGTAGCAATGACATGTTAACTGGCTGGTTCTTAGGTAGTAAATGATTCTACCTATAGTGTGATGCTAGTTACCACGTAGTAAAAAATGGTTCTTCTATAGTAAATGATTAGTTCAGATCACTAGGAAGTTTACCAATAATTAGTAAGTGGGCCTCGTTTCGTTGTTAATTGCTTTTTAGTATCAGGATAGTATACATGAAAATCACTACCGATAGTATCACCATGGTGAATTTGCAAATGCTTAGTAATGGCTTAGTTTTGCAATTAGTTTTTGACATAGTTTTGTATTAGTAAGCTAGTTTACCATAAGTAGATGGCTGTTCAAAATATGACCACAACCCGAAAACTAACTAGGGTGGTAATTATTTTTTTCAGTGTACCGGTGGCCACGACTACCTACTGGTCAAACACAGGAACATCAAACACAAACAAACACAAGCAAGTCAAACACAAACAAACACAAACACAAGCACAACCCTTGACTTTCCACAAGTCAAGGGTTGGGTGGCTCTGCACGTGCGCACGTGCACACCCCTATCATATATCTCAGGAACGGCTGAGCCGATCGTGTTAAAAATTTGTTGTGTGGTTAGGGACCTCTCAGCCGCCACATTTCCACAAGTCAGGGATGGATGTCTGCACGTGTGCACGTGTGTTTTGGGGTGACGTTTTTGGGCGTCTTAACGTGGTATATGGGAAAAATCTGATTATGAGCGACCCGACCCGACCCGACCCGACCCGTGGCGACGCTTTTGAGAAGCTCATATCTTTGAAACCGCAGCGTCCGAATTGAAAGCGGGCTTCTTTTGCTGAGTAGCCCCATCCACCCTATCCATGTTTTTGGTTACGAGTGCCGACTCAATGTTGGTGACTACCACTGCGCGTGCGCGTGCTGCGTGAGGGGTGTTTAAATGTGTTTGTCGCAAAAAAACTCCCGCAACGGCTGGGCCTGATTGTGCTCGAATTTGGTGAGTGTGGTTAGGGACTGCCTCAGCCCACCGCTTTTATACTAGTAGGGTGGGGGTGACTCTGCACGCGCACGTGCACACCCCTATTCTATATCTCAGGAACGGCTGAACCGATTGTGCTTTAATTTGGTGTGCAGTTAGGGATCCTTCAGCCGCCGTCAGTACACTTTGTACGTCCATATACGTGCAGTGGGAAATTTTTCAGACGTAAATACGTGCAGTGGGTGGTTTTAAAGTACATTCGTCGTCACAATTACAACTATAAGACTATAAGACAATTACAACTGTTGTCTTATAGTCGCCGACTCAGCCAGTTCAGTGACGGCATTCCTCAGCCAGTTGATTGCCTCATCGTTAGTTTTACAGATTCTAGAACTCCTGACCAGCATCCACTCGGGTGGTGGTTAAGTGAACTTTCTGCGGTGCCTACTCACGTGGGCATTGAGGGCAACGAAAGAGCCGACGAAGCTGCCATAAGCTGCTTCCGGCACTACTCGTGTAGTTCGCTGAAAATGGCGGCCGGCGATATGAAGCCAGCTATTAGCCGGGCTCGTAACAACGCAATGTCTCATTTCGCTCTCGTCAGAGTCGGAGGAATATCAAAGACCACGACACAGGGAACGCGTGAACACAAATAATGACGCCATTATTGCGTGCCATTATCGCGTGTTTCTGCGTGATATTGCTCGCTAATTATCTTCCCGGGCGGTTGCGTATCCCCGCAACGCCCTGACGCAAGCAATTATTCACCTATCTCAGCTCAGAGAACTCAGAAAAGCTCAGGGCTGTACAGAACAGAGAACAGGGTATATGGCTGTTTTTCCCCCATTCGCTCTCTTTGCAGAGGCTGGAGGCATCGATATCAAAGACCAAGACACGAAGTGCGTGAAAGCAAATAATGACGCCAGTTCTGCGTAACATTTGCTCGCTATTGACTGCTAGAGTAATATGCTAGCTGGTGCGTTCTCCCACCCAGCGCAGCACCACTTACACCCTCATGTCTCAGGTTTCGACGAAAATTGGTATTGGGGCCTAGGGGTTATCTGGTGCGTGGAATTCACCTGGCGCAATTTCAGGTCTGTGTGACCTACGGGTCACAAATTACCCGGCGTTTTTAGGTTTTGACGCGACATTGATATACTTAAGTGCCATACGCTCCCATAAAAAGACAAGAACTTTATCAATGTTGCATATTTTTATTACTGATCACGATGATAACCTATTGAGTCGGCAGCTCCCAGGCTACCTATTCAGTGCAGGGGGGCTATATTCGCCCCCCCCTCGAGTCTCGAGATCTATCTTGTTCGGATTGTCAAAAATCAAGACGTGGGTCGAATTCACTTAACATGATCTACATTTCTAAAAAAAACAAATTTAAAATTTTTAATTAGGGGAACGGGGGAAAAAGTCAAAAAATTAGAGGTATTTTGATCCGCACAGCTTCCATGTTATCAACCGTTTTAATTCAATCAGATTGACTCACTAGATATTAGTGAATAATTGATATATGATGGACGATTGTTTAAAAATTCAAAAATCATAGGCGTGCTGCAATGTCACTAGAATTATGGGGCGAAAGTAAAAGCGTAATTCAAACGTTTTGACATGCATTTTTCTGAATAATGCAATAGTTGTTTTTTTGTAACATCATATTACAAAATTAGTTATTAAGCATATTTTTGTACGCCATAGGCGTGGCAGTTACGAAAAGGGAGGACACTATCAAAATTGATTCAGCAGTCATGCTTTCTACACTGGAATATATATCCAAGTTTACTGGTCATGAGATTAGTTCCATTTTTGAATTGCTGCAAATCATAATAGGCTTTATCCAGGATTCCATTGGGAGTGCAAACCTTTTTGGTAAGAAAAAACACTAATCGTATATACAACTATGAACAAATTACTAGTTTGCTTGCAATTTTCAAATTCACATAGAGTTACCTCACTTTTTCCTCTACCTGGCATGCGATCCAAGGGGGGCCATGGGCCAATGCCGCCCCCCTTGGGTCGACTTGAAGGGGCACTCTTGGCCAGCCTGAGGGGGCTGCTGGCCGCCTCGAGGGGGCACTCTGGCGCCTAGGGCACTTTGTTCGCCCTGAGGGGGCACTACTGTCGCTGAGGGTTCTTCTTTCGCCTGTAGGGCACATCTAGCCTGAGGGACTCTAGTCGCTGAGCGGCAGTCTCTAGCCGCCGTCAGGGGCCTCTTGGCCGTGCTGAGGGCACTCTGCTGACTGAGGGTCCTTAACATTTTCTGCAAATAAAAAAAAAAAATGCTGAAAAGATGCACCTCAAAATATTATTGGATCAAATGCGTCGATTTTTCATATTTGGGTAAATTAGGTAGTGGCAACCACTGCAATGATGGCCCTCTCTTGAAGATTTTTCTGGATCCGACCACTGCTACGATTGGCTCGCCATTCTCTTTCAAATTTTCAAAAAGAGACCCTGTGCTTTCTTTCACTCGGAAAAACTGCCAGTATGTATATGGCCTTCCGTAGCCCATGCATCAAGAGCTTCTTCAATAAATTATGACTCCTTTTTCGATTCTAGAGCGCGCTCTGCAATACAAATTTTTATTTCCTTCTCTCTGGACTCAATTGTCCAGTAATCATTCTTGACTATCTGTTTATTGCACGGTAATCGCAGGTATACGATACGTATCAACTTTGAGCACGTTTACCCTTTTTCTGTGCTGACACTGCCGTTGAACTCAAGACGCAATAAATTTTGCAAAATAATGAAGGAAACTATGATCAGCATATTCATAGCTATAATCGCAATTTATGTTGGACTTGATTGACTGTCAGCTAGAGTTTATACTTTTGGAAATCCCCTTTTCAAGTCCGAAACCGCCCTCTGCCGTAAAATAAATAATATCATACATCAACTAATTTTACTTTAATTTGAATCTACCGTAAGCTATCACGATTCTTCATCTGAGCAGTTAGAAGAATCTCTGAAGACCGCATCTTCTCGTTTATCCGGTCATATGTCGCCGAAAAAATCTCGCCAAAACTTGGGCCCTGGAAAACCGCCTCTGTTTCAAGTCAGACACCTCAAAATTTGATCCAGATGTGAAAATCAATTTTAGGAAAAGTCCGAAAGTTTCATAAGCCTACTCGCAGCCGTTTCGGAGATATCTGAGAAAAACATGAGGGGTGGGCAATATTTGCCCCCCCCTGCCACTAATAGGGTTAATACAATACAAATATAAAAAGAAAATTGACCTAGGTCTGCTTGTAAAAAAATGAGACCTCGTGACCCAGGTCAAAGGTCACCGTCTCATCCTTGTAATATATCTGTTCACCAACTTGTATTCCGCCGATAATAAGGTTAGTATGTTTTCTTTCGAACAAGGAAACAATATTTTGTGGTACGAGCATCCAAATAGCCTTCCAGTGGCATAGACAATCGCCCTTTTTATCATTTTGTCATCGCGACATAACAAAACCGAAGTTTTTTTTACCGACTTCCATACAACGTAGTAATGCATTAATTATCATTATGTTTTCCACTAAGTTTGTACTGAAAGATATCTGGTGCATCGAATCCAATCTGGCACAATATGAGTCATGTCTGACCTACAGGTCACAAGATATAGCCCGAGGCGTTTAGGCCTGCACGTACCATTGCAATTTTCTGGTAGCCGGCAGGACTCAAATACAATTACACAAAATACCATCATATTGTATATTTTCAGGCTACAAAATCCGCTACATTCAATGAAAAACTCACAATACAGGTAGAGAACTCAACTTCAACCAAATGGAGAAGGATACCAGGTAATAATAGCATAATTTGACTATAATATACATATAATAGCATAATTGGGTTATCCACACCTATTCATCAAGATGCACCAGCCCACAGGTTTCCAACAGACTGCCTGCACACTTTGTAACCGCGCCACTGCAGGGGGTTCGCGCGAACACGAACTGCAAGGGGGGTTGATTTCCGCCCCCCCGTGAGATCTCAAATACGCAACGTAGCGACAAGACGAGAAACGGCATTAGATAGCTTAGGCAAGCTTCTATCAAATAATTTCATGATTTTCTTGGATGGTCACATTATTTGAGGTCACCCCGTGGTCACCAAAAGCGTCAGATTTCGGTTTTAGGACTGCTTTTTAGCGAACTCTTTTCCAGAAACCCCCCGATTATCTCTGGAAAACTATGATAGCTAGGATGAAACGATTAAGACAGCAATCGATAGATTATTTAAATTTGCAATCGCCCTCAGGTCCTAAAAATGAGCTCAGATCTAAGTTTAGGCTCCNATTCCAGACACTCTGCCACCTCGCTTGACCTAGCAATAGCCTTGACCTAAGCACTACGCCCACTAGCGGATCCAGGTGGGGCGGCAGAGGCGTTAGCCCCCCATATTGCCTGAAATTGACGAAATTTGACATATATTCCACTGTAGAGGGAAATCTAATAAACTTACAAAGGATTTGTCTAAAACCGTTTCAGTAAGGTACAGGAAGCCCAAATTCGCATGAGTTTTTGGAATTTGATGGACTTTTGAAATTTAGCCCCCCCCATGCCCAGGTTCTGGATCCGCCAGTGACTACGCCTTACAGGGCCGTAGCTTCTCCATAAAAAATGATGGCTGAGCTGAAAAAAACGTTTAAAGTACCATCAAAATCCACAAATTACAGATTTCTTCCCGGATTTGACCGAATTTCTTATCAAAGTGAGGCTTGGGATGAGTCCCATTGGAAAGCTGAAACCCCCACACCCAGTTGCATAGGAATTCTAACACCCCTGATGCTTCATCGTTAATTCGTCAGTAGTATTAATACAATCACATGCAAATGTATATGTGAAGTAGTGTCTGTATAGTGTTCGGCCAGTACGAATGCTGACCGGGTGTATGGCATACTGCCGGCAGTATGCAAACGGCCGAGTTCGCATATGGACCGCTAACTATACATTACCCGGGCAGTATGATTACTGCCCAACGAGCCGGTCAGTATGGCATACTGCCCGGGTAGTATGCATACTGGCCGGGCGGGTTTCCGGGGGGGGGGGGCCAAGTAAATGCAAACTGGCCGAGTAAGCAATATGGGCTACATATATTATATAATATAATATAAATAATATATAAAATATATTATAATATAATAATCTAAAAAAAAAAAAAAATCATTAGGATGCTGCAAAGAGTTTTTTCGTCATTTCAGTGACCCCCACTTAAAACTTCGGCGACACCTCCACGAGTTTGGTTTGAGATAAACGTTATTTACTACTTACATGTGTATATTCCGTAGCATGTATGCTGCAAAGTATTGCGCTTTTGCTTTTTAATGCTTTTTAACCTCTAATACCAAAAAAAGGTGACTGACCCAAATCCGGGAAGACAAAAATTGTGTGCCTTTTTGCCAAAAAAGTTGCCCCCAAACCGACGGCTGGATCCACCAGTGTCCGTCTCCCCCCCCACACTCAAAATTTCGTGGCGACGCCCCTGTGTCCTGGTTCAGCTGTCACTTGTTCAGTTGTCCCTGGTGCAGTTGTCCCTGGTCGAGCTGTCACTATTTCAGTTGACCATGTATGTACCTCCGATAAACAATAACACCAATATACTCACGTCTGCAGTTACTTTGAAAGAAAGATGCGCTAAACGTTATATATCCACTTTCGGCGGTCGAATGCTAACGATAAACAAAAGTATATTTATGTTTGGCACCGAAGCGAATTGTGCAGTTCTCAGTGCAACAAAGACGAGATAGCCAGGGGTTGGGACCGGGACTACTAAATATGCACAAATCTGAGAAGACAAGGCAATTCGCTTCGAATGCGAATGGAGAAGACAAAAACAACACGCCGTATGAATTCCATAGCCCGCCTGTTTACATCTTTAGTTTAGTTTTAGTTTAGTTTGTTTCTCAATCACCAACGGGCTGCGCACCCAATGACAGATGAAGTCAAAATACAATCAAAATAAAGATTAAGTACAAATACAATCAATCACAGTCACAAGAGCTAAAATACAATCACAATAAAATACAATAAAACACACGCAAACACACACACACACACACACACACACACACACACACACACACACACCTACACACACACACCCACACACCACACAACACACACACACACACACACACACACACCACACACCTATACACACAACACACACACACACACACACACACACACCACACCGTATCACCACACACACACCACACACACACACACACACACATACACCACACACACACACACACACACAACACCACCACACACACATTCAAGTCAACAGTCAGATCAGAATAAATTATAGTCAGTAGCATGCACGCTGTTGAGTTAAACATTTCTTTAATCGCCCTTGACTGTCCATCAGATATCAACGTCGCGATATTTGCCTAGGAATTCGTTGCAGGTCTCTGGAGCTCGATAGAAAAGCGGTTTTTAACAGTGTTTTGTCTGCCGTATGGAACATGAAAGACTGGTCTATTACGGAACAGTCGAGCGGGCGCTGTGAGCGGCAGGTGTTTCATCATCATCATCATCATCATGTATTCATATGGCATCCGTAGGAACACGGCTTTTCAGCACAAGAGCCATTTTACAAACACATATTGCTGCAATATACTTAAAAGTGATGAAATAAAATACACGAGTATTGCGCTATTAAAAGGGGTAAAACATTAAGCCACTCGCAACACTACATTCATTTATGCACTGCCAGCCACTTTCGCATCTGTGTGCGAAACCCCCTCACTGTGCCGGCGTCTCGCACGTCACTCGGCGCCTCATTCCACCCGGCCGTGGCACGGAAACTGAAAGAGCGTCGAGCAAACTCTGTGCGGACTCGGGGCAACTGCAGTAATTTTTGCGGTTTTGAAGCTACTAAGCCTCGGGTTTCTCTTACGGACACATGTTCGCGATACTGCAGCAGATCCCGTAAGTACGTTGGTGCATGTTCGCTGGTCAAAAGACGATGCACCATTACAAGGTCCCGCTCGGTGACAATATGGTCTACTCTGGCCATTCGAGTTCGCTCAGGTGAGGTGTTATATGCTCACGGTGGCGGCAGCATTTCGCAATTCGGGCCCCGTGGTTAATTACTTTTTAACACGTTTACGTTGTGCTGCGTTGCAACCCGCCCAAACGGGTTGAAACTTTCAACAGAAAAGACGAGTCGATGACCCTGTTTCCATGGGCAGGCGGATTACAGAAGAATTAGATCAGGCTCAGCGGCGTGGCCGTGATCCGGATCACCGGCGTGTTTCCATGGGCTAATCCGCTCTGAGTGGCTCAGCCGCTTGCAGCAAAATAAGAGATCAGCGGAGATTACCGGAGACATATGTGGTGCACTAGATGGCAAATACTGGCGCAGAACCAAACTACGGCTGGGCACTTTTAGGCACTTTTGGATATATAGTAAAGTAATCTTGCTTTTGGACTTTTGGTTAGAGCCTGTGCGTGTGCATCAAGCCAAGTAGTGATACATTCATACTAGTATTTTCAGTATTTTTATCTACCGTGATCCAAACTGTTACTGTCAAATGTGAGAGCCAGGAAGCGATGTTTTTTTTTTTTTTTTTTTTTTTTTTTTTTGGGGGGGGGGGCGCGACAACTAAGGTCAAGTTGCGCCCAGCGCTGAGAGTAACACGGAATTATATGTATAAGCACAAAGTTGAAGTACAGAAAGAAGCCTTGGTATCCACCAATGATTAACTTGCCATCACTTCATGTGCTCGATGCGCTGCTATTTTGCATATTTCTTCGCTCTGTTTTTTTTTTTTTTTTTTTGCTGTGAAACATGGCCTACTTATTATCATTTCTTGATAAATGTGTAAATATGTTAAAATGTGGCATTCAAAACGCGTCAGGTTTGGGTGTGAGGGGCTGACAGCATCAGGCGTACCAAGCGTTTTGCATATGAATCGTGATTCGTGGTGTCAATAAATGTTTGATCCCAGGTCCCAGAAAGCGTTTTCTTGTTGCAGCGGTGAAGTACACTTGATTAATGATTGATTGATTGATAGCATCTAGTAAACATATGACAAACACCTGCAAACAACTGTCCGAGATTGATACATAGGACAACGTTCTAGCTTTGGGACCCATTTCTGTGCCATTTTTCTTAAATATATATACGATATATACTAGGTGTAGTAGTCAACTTGTTGTATGCAAAGGTATCAAAATCAACTGGCTTGTAGACGTTATGTGCAAAATATTTGATATTGGATAATACTGTGATTTGAGCCGCAACACTGTCAAAGTGGTTAAAGTGGTCAAAGTTGCTAATCCCGAAAAATCTCAGCAGGGGTGGCGCCACGGATTTTGGCCAGGGGTGGCAAAATTGACTGATTGGGTACGCATGTATCTTTTATCGGGAAAAAGTGTCACGAAAATATACAACGCTTGTAAACCTTGCGGCAAACGAAATTAAATCCAGCACATTTTTATTTTAATTTTTATTAATAAATTGATAGGTATCTTTAAGAAAGTTCTTTATATGTTTAGCACATTTTATTTTAATACCAGACCATATAATATAACTATAGTCTGTTCTACGAGTCTTCTACCTTTACTCAATGATATTAGAGTTATTAAACGCGTGTTTTAATGAAGATATTCTAAAAAATCGAACTTTGCTTAATACATATTTTTGGCAAGGCCATAATAGGAGATAGAGTCATCCGGTGATTTTACGTGGTCATGACGTCAGTGCAAACGTCATTCGTATCCATCGGCCTCCTCCGCATTTGCAGTTAATGTTATTTCGGGAAAATAAATGACCTGTTACTCGAAAAACTTAAAGGTTACGATTAATGTTAAGGCAGCACTGGAAAGCTCAAATACAGGCAATTCGAAAGGATTTATATCGTTTTACACTCAGGTCAATATTGAGGACACTAGAAGGTCACCAAAGTTCATGTGTGTGGAATCTGCTTCCAGACCCATACTACGCGCATGGATGATAGAATACCCTTATTGTTTTTAGTATTTCTCATTCCATACTACGCGCCGTGCCGGTCGTAAACTTTGACACTTTTGAATTTTACCTAAACCACATGAAACATGTATATGTCGACGCATCATGACACGGCAAACACGATGACATCAACATATTTGTTGTATCTTTATTTGTTGAAAATTATTTGTGAAAAAAAAATGTTTTAACCGACCGCAAACGGCATGCGCCAGAATTGAATAATGGGGTGACGTCATAAGTTCTTGTGGACACGTTACGGAGATAGCGATGATTTTTGGCGAGGACATGCTGGTCGCTGGGTCTTACATCAAGCTACAGTCCTATACAGGTTGCCAGGTACCTACTTTGTGTACAATACTGCATTAGTATGGAAAGGTTGAAGGTGTTTGCGTGCATTCACTGAGAGAAAAGTTAACTCTGCGTGTGTATTTTCTATCGCTTTTTCCCAAAACTCTTTTCACGGCACTTAATAAACTCTGGCATCCAGAGTAAGCAATTCAGAAGATACTTATCTAAGTATTATTTTGTAATGTTGGCGATTGAAAACACCAACTGTAGTTTTTCAACTCTGATATAAAAAGTTTTTACAGAACACCTAGGTTTCTTTACTCTCATAAGCGGAATCGGGCGTTATGGAAGTACGATATGAAAACATGGTATGAAGAAAGGAGTAACTGCATACGATTGGTACTTTTTCTACTACTTCTGGGAGAAAAAGTGGGGTAGTCTAACTCCGGATTTCATACTAAAACTTTTGCTAAAGGAGTTTCGCTACTCTAAATAATTACCCTGAAATAGATAAAATTACCCTGAAAGCAAAAATAAAGGAGTTATCTGTAAAACTCCCGAACACGTAGTACATTAACTCCAGTGCAAGTACTGAATATTGGACGTTGGAACTCCACTTCCCGGAGTACTAGTTTATTCCACGGAGAAAAAACTTCTCTCTCAGTGTTGGAGCGTTCTCATCTGTATTCACGGTCCGGCGCTGACACACGCTGCTCGGTGAATGCCGGACGCAGCAGACCCCGCTCATATAGGTATGAGCAGTGGCGTAGGTGCTTTTCATTTCGGATCACTGCAGCAGCGTCAGTTTGGGTCATTGCAGCGGCATCAAAGGATTCAATCATCGTCCCGGATGCCCATTCCAAGGGTAAAGGTCAGGGGAGGTAATCTTACCATTCTGTCCGTCTCTGTGACACACAGTCTTTTCACATGACCGACTCTGATCATCCCTGTGACGCACAGCCTTTTGACATTGTGACTGACTCGAATGCAATGTGTTAATAAACCCGACACCAGTCCAAACCGGCAGAGCAGTACGCTGATTTGTAGCCAAGTAGGTGTAGCATATTTAACATTGTAAGAGCGACGCATTAATATTTGAACAAGTATATTTATTTATCTATACATGTGATTTGTTCCCATGAAGGGATGTTGAAATAAATTAGTTGATTGATTGATTTATCATTTAAATCTCCCTCCACTCAACAATACTTTTCGTTGACAGCACCCTCTTGAGGGCTTGGTCCCCCCCTTGATGGATTTATAAGTACGCCACTGTTCATACCTATATAATACACGCAAACGCCTATACGGTTTTGTAAAGAACATTCATAAAGGCGAAATTCGATTTATGATAAACTCTGGTGACCTCAATACTGACCATTCTAAGAAATTGCTGGTATGCTTTCGATACAGCTTGTCTCGAGTTAGCTTGTCTCGAGATATCTAACGTCTTTTTTTGCTCATCGCCACATCAAAAGATTTTTAGATCTTAGGGGCGCGGCTATCCGTCCCCCTCCTGGCAGAATGTGGTTGGCATGTTTTTTGGCATCAGTTTCAGTTTGGTATCAGTTTGATTTTGACATCTGTAAAATCCCCAGTCCCTAGTATATTTGAATGGGGACCAGGATCCGATGACGTCGTCACTCTTTACTAAATGTTGATGATAGTCGACTTGTTTTACGTTTGGCAATACATTAGCCATAGACTAGTCGTATTTATGGCAGCGTGAGGGTTTTCTTTCTTCCCAAAAATTATTTCATA
The DNA here is from genome assembly GCA_014673585.1 of Semibalanus balanoides. Taxonomy (NCBI): domain Eukaryota; kingdom Metazoa; phylum Arthropoda; class Thecostraca; order Balanomorpha; family Balanidae; genus Semibalanus; species Semibalanus balanoides. Next base: position 16,579 of record VOPJ01003226.1, read on the forward strand.
TGACGTCATCAGACCATTTTTTTTTTTTTTTTAAAGAAATTAAGCACTTTTGTGAGAAACGAATGTCATAATCGTGGTTCAGCAGCAATTACTTCATATTTTGCAACCACAAATGGCGTACATTTGATAACCTTTTTGGAAGGTGGCAGTGTCCCTTTAAGCCTAGTCTATCATAGAACAAATGACAACGAGTGACTGCAAGAGTCTTGCATTCTCACTGATGATGGATTTCTCGAACCGGACGATAGATACCGGGAAGTCGTTCACTCTTCATTCGTTCCACTCCTCGGTCAGGACCAGGGAGAGCTGAACCGCGCTGGCGATATTATTTCGCGTGTCTCTGCCATTATGCGGGCGCGGACAAACCAAGGGCGTGTTTTGACTCATCAATTCCCGCCATGATTCCGGGGAATCGGTAGAAAAGTGATTTCTACCGATTTCGGTGGCAAAAAAAAAAAACGAATGATCTCTTGAACCAGGACGTGCGCCTTGCACGGCTTGGTCTCCTGCCTTGCACGGCTCGGTCTCCTTTCTGTGTTATACGACTACCGACATGACCGACCTCGGCCATCCGCCTGCCTGACTCAGGACCGCTCACCGCTCAAGATCGCTCAATAGGAGATCGCTAACATGCTGATTGAAACTGTTTCACAGCCACTACATAAGAGATTATCAGCGGCAAGGGTATGGTTACCCATTATGATGACCAGACTGACCGGTTAGTGTTCCCCCTCCCTCTTGCGCAGACCGCAGTTCCCGGCTAGAAGCTATGCGGTACAGCATAACTTCAGGCGTTTATTACTAGTGCCATCTAGGGGCAGAAATATAAGTAGACATGCGCACAGTTGCTCCTCTAGTCTAAGGCTGTGTTACTTCTGACTTCTGACCCGTCAATTTCCACGGGGATTCCGGGGAATCGGTAGAAAAGTGTTTTCTACCGATTCCGGTAGCAAAGACTTAACAGGAATACCAATGTATGAGTTTTTTTTGTCCGCCCGTATAGCTCAGTCGGGAGAGCGCTGGGCTACAGATCTGACCCACCCTGGCAAGATGGGTTCGAGCCGCTTCGGCGCTCGCCTGTTTTATTCTTTCCGTGCGGGGGATGACCTGCGGTTCGTGGGTGGCAGCGGCGGGGCGTCAAAAGGTCAGATGAAAGGGCCAGCCGAGCCGAGGCGACCGTCCTCAGTCGTCGGGGGCGTTAAACTTTCGTCCTCTTAAATTCTGCCCGGTGATCTGTTGAATCTCGGCTGATAGGATGGTGGGGTCAGGGCCGCGCAAAACAAGCTTAGCTTAGCGTGGGCCCTGATCTCGGGAATCCATCCCATCAAAACATTCGGACTAAATTTATAAAAAAGTACATTGCCGAACTGCAGTAGAGTAAAATGCCCGCCGGGGATTCCAGGGAATCCCGCCAGGAATAAGACGGTCAGACCACAGCCTAAAGCTGTGCTTTCTAGTTGATAACCAAACACACACACACACACACACACACACACACACACACACACACACACACACACACACACAGCTGAGCATCAGATGACATTAATTGGTTGTCATGCTCTTTGCGAAAATGTGGTCACAGTGAAACACAATCTTGTGTATATGCTTGTTCATTGTCCAATATTACCAGAGCAATCAGCCAGCATTTCTCACCTAGCTGGTCAGTCACTCTTACCTTCGATCCTCGGCTGAATAACCCATTACCCCAAATGGGCAAGTCATCCCTTATTTGAGAAACACTGTACTTCATGGTCGGATTTAAAAATCGTACACGAAGTCGATACGAATTGTTCTCGATAGGCCTCATCGAGGATGCACACAAACAACGCCTAGGTATTTGCATGACTGCGTGAGGAAGAACTCATGAATTATGCCATGTGATCCTTAACTCTACCCTTATTTCGTGCATTTAAATGTAAATAACTTAATTTCGTTCGCATCTTTCCAGCACTGAGCGTCTGTTTCTTTTAAGTCCCACCGGCTTCACATGGTCGCGCACGGCGATGCTCTGATTTCCATTTGGCCAAGAACAGAACCATGCTTGGTCGTTAATCTGTCAAACCAAGTCTTATTAGCTGAACATCGATCATCATTAATCAATAGCATGACAAACATTCTGGCGCTTGTCAACACCTGGAAGTGTTGAAACTTCCAAGTTTGTTCTGCAGTGGTGTGCATCAGCACCCAGTATACCAGCCATGCCAACAAACACAAGAGTCGCTTAGCCGATCCACGACCCTATAATATATTAACCATGCCAGCCAATTTTGACATTAATCACAGCGGATATGACTAGGGACAGTGGATTTTCTCTCTCTTGACCACCGATATCTGTGCGCTGACCGTCGACTGTCCTGTTCTGTTCGACCTTTCTTCCGCACGCCGAGTACGGAGTTCGCTCGCCTGACATACCACCATCAGCCCAGCGCTGGGCGGCGCCATAACACCTCCCCATCGACATACCACCATCATCCCAGCGCTGGGCGGCGCCATAACACCTCCCCATCGACATACCACCATCAGCCCAGCGCTGGGCGGCGCCATAACACCTTGCACCCATCGACATACACCATCAGCCCAGCCACATGGGCACCCATAGCATCATCCCATCGACATAACACCATCAGCCCAAGCACTGGGCGCGAGCCACCATAAACCTTACTCATCGACATATCCACCAATAAAGCCCAGCACTGGGCGGCACCATAACTTTATCCTACCACGACATACCGCACCTCAGCCCAGCACTGGGCACCATAACATACTCATTGCATGCATCCTTCTGATTTCTTCTTTCGTTTAGTTTTTTTTTTACTCTGCGTCTCCCATATGACTCTTCTATTTTCCTTCGTACTATACCTTCTATGTATACTTTTACAAATGTAGACCATTACTCTACAGCTTTTGCATTCCATCACGTTTTTTTTTAAAACCGAACATTGTAATGAGAGCAGGGCTAAAATTCAGAATCTCTCAGACGCTTCCCATCAAGCAGTCAGAGTTTCCTTTCAAATTAAATTCCTGTCACGGATCTCTTCCATATCACGTCTCACATACGTGTATAACTCGTACATCCGCAAACACTTACAACTATCGATATACAGTTCGCTCACCGGATTCTCGTCTGTGTACATAGAAGTATTGATCGCTTTCCTGCCTACGTATTTCGAAGATCCACTCTATCGATGACTCTTATTTAGCTACTTTTCTGCTATGGAATTTTTCTCATATCTGTTTCCCTATCATGCTAGCTCATTCATTAATTTTTTGTATTTCGGCGTCTGCTGTTTATTTTTCTTATACAGGTTCTTGACGTTTCTCTTGAGTTAACTTCTTACTTCTATCTATGTCGCAAGTCTTGGCTCGTCTGCTAGTTAAATTTTACGCCGTGCGTTTGTATACTCCGATCGACATACCACCATCACCAGCACTGGGCCACCATAACATCTCCCCATCGATACACCATCAGCCCAGCACTGGGCGGCGCCTAACACCTCCCCATCGACATACCACCATCAGCCCAGCACTGGGCGGCGCCATAACACCTACCCATCGACATACCACCATCAGCCCAGCGCTGGGCACCATAACACCTCCCCATCGACATACCACCATCAGCCCAGCGCTGGGCGCCATAACACCTCCCCATCGACATACCACCATCAGCCCAGCGTTGGGTGCCATAACATCTCCCCATCGACATACCACCATCAGCCCAGCGCTTCTGGGCGACATAACACCTCCCCACCGGCATCAGAGGCTCACAGCGACTTTCTTCGGCGGGAAGATACACTACAAAATATCGCGTTTATGTTCTATCTGCTCACTCATTTTACCACTCACACGCGCGCACGCACACACGCACGCACGCACGCACGCACGCACGCACGCACGCACGCACGCACGCACGCACGCAACGCACGAGCACGCACGAACGACAACCAGAGGTCAGAAAGTAGCCAAAAGGGGGGGGGGGCACGGGGGCCATGCCCCCCCCAACCTGAGCGAAATAATTCACACTAGATAGATGAGATTCTCTGAAAACCCGACTAACCCGACCCTCAGGTCAGCAACAGTATGCTGAGGATGCAAATGTATTTCAAATACTAGATAGAAATGAGTCATTTTACCCCCCCCCCCGTGTGCAAGCATCAGTACGGCTGGGAAGGAGCAAAATGTGATTTTTTCCGACGTGCCCCCCCCCCTGACCAAAATCTTGGCTACGTGCCTGCCAGAGGTCACAAGCTCACACCAGAGGTCACATGTTCACACACACCATCATTGAGTCACTCACCCGCGAGCAGGAGCAGGGATCATTGAGTCCCGCGAGCAGTGGCGACGATAGAGGGGGAGGAACTGACCCCACTCAAGAATTCGGGGGGTGGGGGGAACATATAGTTTTGCCTATCCCCCCGACGTTTCTAAAAAGGGTCTTCCAGAAATATATATTTTCTCCTTTTTGGCCGATACAAATTGCTCGATGGACCTGAATGCGCCTTCGATCAGCCTGAGGGGCTCTTGGTCGGCTTTCAGTCGTCCTGAGGGAGTCCTCAGTCGGTATGAGATAACCATCGTCCGGTTTGAAGGGTCCTCCAGTCCAGGTGGTGAAGGGGTCCCTCAGTCCTAAGAAAGGTCCCTGACGCTCCGGGGCCCCTGGGGGTCACTTTGCTCTCCATCCAAAACTACAATCTGCCTTCATTGCCCGCGAACTTCTTGTTCTCTCATCGTCTGTCTACTTAGCAATGCCATTCACTCACCAATTCCATTACTCCCAATCACTCACTCACTCACTCACTCACTCACTCACTCACTCACTCACTCACTCACTCACTCACTCACTACTCAACTCACTACTCACTCACTCACTCACTCACTCTCTCTCTCTCTCACTCACTCACTCACTCACTCACTCACTCACTCACTCACTCACTCACTCATCTAACCCTGTCTTCCCTCCCTGACATCCTTCCTCATAGTTCTACCCACGCCATGAGCCATGGCTGAGCTATCAACCGAAAGCACTGTCGAGTGCAGACTCCGCGGCATCATAACATACAGCGGCGCGCCACCACACTCTACCTGCACTGAACCACCACTGACATCTCCTCTGATATATACGCATCTTTAAACCCGCCGTAACTCTTCATATTTGTTTAAGTGCATGATATGAAGCAAACATTATACGATTTCCTCCAAAAACTTTTGCACCGGAAGCCATCGGATGTTTTCAATAGTGATTTCGTGTCTGTACTGTGGTACTTTCATGCTATCCGAAGTGTACCGTTTTTAGCAGTTGCTTTCCCTGTTATTTTTCACCCGTGTTTGCCGTCAGCGATCGCCTGCCCCGATGACGTCATGGCTGTCTTGACTCCTTGTGACGTCATAGCGTGGCGGCGCGTCCGGCTGAATGCTGATGAGTTGTGCGGTGGCCGGCACTGTGGTCGCGGTGGCAGTCGGTGACGCTGCCTGAGAAGCGTAGGAGGGCTTCCGTTGACTATCCCGTGCATCTTGCCAACCAAGCACGTTCGATTTCACCTGCACAAAGTCGACAGAACGTCAGCCCTAGGTCAATGTTTGTGCACTCTGAGTTCCCTCCGAACAGCAAAAACAATGCGTAGAATAGTTAAGCTCAACTTTAGCTAGTTTCAGTTTGAAAGTAAAAAGGCGCGACTTTTAATAAGTTTTCTCAAGTCATTACGGACCCCAAAAATCGTAATGAAAGTTAATTGTGATTGATTAGCATGTCAACTACGAGATTAGTTATTGAAGTGGTATTTAGCAAACATTTTTTGTAGAAGGGGAAATTGATTCTGTACTGTGTTATATCTACATATTTGGTAGAAGGAGCAAGTGGTGACGTACTAGGTCCATGTATCAGGCTACATATCCATTTTTGCGATTAACGGCACTGGGTCTGACTTCCTTAACCACAGCGTCCTGAGCCGTCTGCAACTGCAATCCTATCCTTGGCGCCGCAGGCTAACCAGACGCACACCGGGCCGGCCGGCCGCAGCAGCTGAGTCAGCGAAAAGCAGCGGCGCCGAGACACCGCCGCCCGAGGTACCCCATTAAGTACCAGTACTGACATCATTTGAGTACCAATACCACCCGCCCAGCCGCCAGGCTGTAATATCACCTCCTCCTCCCCTCTACCCCACCACGAAGCACCGCCGGGCACCAGACAGCGCCGTATAAGGACCTCCTTGCCCACAGCTATGACTCAGCGAGCGTAGCCAGGACCAACTCGTCGCCCGAGGCAGCAGTATCTGACCGGCCAAGTCAAGATGTAATGCAAAAGGAATAAAGTATAGCAGGAATATTCGAGTATCGGAATAATTGTTATTGAGGAGAAGTGCCAATGATGAGAAGTGCCAATAAGACCAAACGAATTGCGGTTACATACATACATTCTAGACAGCCCACGCAGCAATGCAGTCGTTCAGCGGAGTATTACGAGAAATTGATGACATTTATCCAGAGTTATCCTACCTGGGGGTCACTCATCCAGCTGGCATCCGGCACTATTGGAGGGGAATTAGGGGGCGCACAAATTATTATGGGACGTATGAAAGCAGAATGTCTGTAGCTGAGAAAATGACAGTGAGAATGACGAAGGATAAATCTTAAGTTAAGACCCAGTAGGAGTAGTGTGAACTCAGCCAGGACAGCCGGACGGATCATTACTCGAAGGTAAGCAAAATTCAGCAACGCTGGCATATGACATGTGGACTATTTTGGTATAGGATATAGGCAGGCGTGCGAGAAGAGTGAATGGCTGGACGGATGACCTATTGATCATAATTGAAAGTTTCGATTATAGATGTGATGACATTGGTCACAAGGGCATTATAAGCAACGCTAGTCCTATCTGCTTCTCCCTCGTACAAATCAATACCCGTAATGGCGAGAACTGCCCCTCATTGAGCAGCAAAGCACTTACATCACCAACTGCCTATACGATGTACCTGGTGTAATCAGCCTCTAAAAATCAAGCATCTACCACTATCAGATGTGGTGCGCGGAAGGGGATCTATCTACCTCTCATCTCTATCTACATTCAACTCATCTCTATCTACATCTCATCTCTACATCTGTCTCTACATCTCAACAGAACTGAAGATAATTGACGATCAGTATAGCCAAGTGTGGAGTATAAAGATGAAGAACACCTCTTCTTTCTGCAGAGTCACTTTCTCTCTCTGCATAGCTCTTTTCCCCTTTGCCTGATCTACCCCCAACTTTTCCTGCTACCATTTATTATACCGTCTTCTCTATCCCTCTCCCTGAAATGTTACCCCCTTCTTCCTTTCCTCAACGAATCCCTCCCTTTACCGCTAGAATTGAGCGGATTCTTTGCATATTTTCCCACCATTTTTTATCCTCCCATACTCTACCTATCCATCACCCCCTGGCACAGAGGCCCATCACCCCCTGACCCCCAAAGCTACATCCACAACACATGGACTATGCAATAGTCATATGTCAGAAAACTCTTTAACTGATACTTACAATATATATTTAAGTTTAATACAACTGAATATGCCGATAAGTAATACACAATTGTTTTATTGCTCCTGTTCCGGAAAGAAGCAAATGCCATTTCATTCAAAATTATCCAAGCTTAGTACACAGAAATGCCGCGTACTGTCTCTGTTTGCGATAATGCCATTATTGTAGATCCGAAATGTGACCAGCTGAATGCAACTTGCTTTAACTTCTTCCCGTCATGTGGTCAAGATGTCGGGCGATTGGGATCAAAGTCTGCTGCCACCACCCATACTTTAGCTTAGCTGCAAGTTGAGATTACTCAGAATACTGGGCAAATACTGGGCGAAATGTAGACATGTTTATGTTGTATCTTTGCTGTACATCTAGTGATACTTGCTGACCATATGCTCCGTCGCTTCTGGGGTCTTGGAAGATGCGTAAACCTAAGACAGGGTTGCGTCAATCGGTATTCGGTTTAACCGGTTACAAGTCTGCAGTACATAGTGTTTGACATCACAAAGTAGGACATCGTAAGTCGAATTTCGTGTGTTAGGATGCGCTAGCGCTAGCATTTAAAATATTAATGCCATCTTGGAATCTAATCTATTTCGTTTTGAGGCTTAGCTCATTCGGACAGTCAAAACAATACCAAATATGTATAAAACGAACCCCGTTTGCGATGCAGCCTAAATGGGCTTTACACGGAACTCGCCTAACATGGTTGGTTGACTCAACATTCAACAGCATTGCTGTTTTGAACGATATAAACTACCTTGCTATTGCCTCATCACTGCAAACATTTCGTCCAGTCTAGGCGTTTGACTGTTGATATATACTTAGTACTTAGTAACGCCTAATTCGAGCATAACCTTCAAACACCTTTTTTCTGACGAGTATAGCCAGTCGCTATTCACAATACGATTATTGCGGATCATTAATGACGATTAAATTGTAACGCAATGCTGATTGGACGGAATGAAAAGCACTGGAATGACTTCTGGGAATACAGCACAAGCGAATAATGACAAAATTCGGCTTCCGGGATGGCGGGTTTGTATACGATTACAAATACACCAAGGTACAAAATGAATTTATGTTTTAATTCACTCTGCAATGCAGAACAGACAGTTTTCCATACTATTAGGCGAATAAGTGCCTCTTAGCGAGAAGCAATTACACGCTTCAAGTAGTCCGGTCTCGTTGGAATATAACTAATTCTCTTAGATTAGTCTGACTATGGTTAGGATTTTCTCGTATGCAATTTTCTGCTCAGATCCGGATATCATAATTGAGTCAGCGATACGGGACAAACGACCTTAATTAGCTACCGGAAAACCCAAAACAGGATGTGAGAGCACAAGCCAGAGAGCATAAGAGCAGGAGAGAGACAGCTCGTGAGCGACAGCGAGCACATGGGTGGGAGAGCAAAAAAGAGGGGGATACCGAGACTCGAGAGAGCAATATAAGGAGAGGACAATATTGAAAATGTGCGGGAAGAGCAGCGAGAGTGGGAGAGGGAGAGTGTGAGAGGGAGATCAAATGAGCAACACGATCTCATAGGCGCGACGGTTCTTTCTTCTGTCTAATGATCTGAATAGTTAACGACCTGCCAGCACTGCCTGCACTGCCAGCACTGCCAGCACTGCCAGCACTGCCAGCACTGCCAGCACTGCCAGCACTGCCAGCCAGCTCTGTCGGGAACACCAGGACTGACCTGCAGCATCAGACAGACGGAGACCAGGGTGCCGGTGGCGCCCATGCAGGCGGCGGCCAGCGCGGCCAGCTCCACCGCGGACACGTCAGAGGCGGCCGTCAGCAGCGCCAGCGGCGGCGGCAGCACCAGCAGCAGCAGCAGGAATGAGCCGGCTGAGGCCAGCAGCAGCAGCGACAGGATCAGCAGCGGCCGCACGCAGGCGGCGCCGGAGCAGCAGCGGCGCCGGCGCCGGCCCCCGGCGCCGTCCCCGTGCTCCGGCCATACCAGCCGGTCACACTGCTCCTCCTGACGGATGGAGGGGACGGATGATCGGTCACACTGCTCCTCCTGAGGATGGAGGGGACGGATGATCCGGTCACACTGCTCCTCCTGACGGATGGAGGGGACGGATGATCGGTCACACTGCTCCTCCTGACGGATGGAGGGGACGGGTGATCGGTCACACTGCTCCTCCTGACGGATGGAGGGGACGGATGATCGGTCACACTGCTCCTCCTGACGGATGGAGGGGGACGGATGAATCGGTCAAATCGGACTGCTTCCTCCTGACGGATGGAGGGGCGGGTGATCGGTCACATCTGCTCCTCCTGACGGATTTGGAGGGGACGGATGAAATCGGTCACACTGCTCCTCCTGACGGATGGAAGGGGGACGGATGATCGGTCACGACTGCTCCTCCTGAACGGATGGAGGGGACGGGTGATCGTCACACTGCCCTCCTGACGGATTGGAGGGGCGATGATCGGTCAGCACTGCTCCTTCCTGAACGGATGGAGGGGAACGGATGATCGGTCACACTGGTCTCCTGAACGGATGGAGGGGACGGATGATCGGTCACATCTGCTCCCTCCTGAGGATGGAGGGGACGGATGAATCGGTCACACTGCTCCTCCTGACGGATTGGAGGGGAGGATTGATCGGTCAACACTGCTCCTCCTGACGGATGGAGGGGAACGGGTGATCGGTCACACTGCTCCTCCTGACGGATTGGAGGGGACGGATGATCGGTCACAACTGCTCTCCTGACGGATGGATGGGGACGGAATGAATCGGATCACCTGCCTCCTACCTGACGGATGAGGGGCGGATGAATTCGGTCACACTAACTGCTCCTCCTGACGGATGGAGGGGATCGGATGATCGGTCACACTGCTCCTCCTGACGGATGGAGGGGACGGATGATCGGTCACACTGCTCCTCCTGACGGATGGAGGGGAACGATATCGGTTCACACCGCTCCTCCTGACGGAATGGAGGACGATGATCGGTCAACTGCTCCTCCTGACGGATGGAGGGGACGGATGATCGGTCACACTGCTCTCTCCTGAGGATGGAGGGGACGGATGATGGTCACACTGCTCCTCCTGACGTGATGGGAGGGGACGGGTGATCGGTCACACTGCTCCTCCTGACGGATTGGAGGGGGACGGATGGATCGGCCACACTGCCTCTCCTGACGGTATGGAGGGACGGATGATCGTCACACTGCTCTCCTTGACGATGGAGGGGAACGGATGATCGGTCACACTGCTCCTCCTGACGGATGGGAGGGGAAGCGGATGATCGGTCACACTGCTCCTCCTGACGGATGGAGGGGACGGATGAAATCGGTCACTGCTCGCTCTGACGGATGGAGGGGAGGGTGATCGGTCACAACTGCTCCTCCTGACGATGGAGGGGACGGGATGATCGTCACAACTGCTCCATCTACGGATGGAGGGGACGGATGATCGGTCACACTGCCGTCCTCCAGACGGATGGAGGGGAACGGGAATGATCGGTCACATGCTCCCCTGACACGGATGGGGTGCGGATGATCGGTCACACTGCTCCTCCTGACGGATGGAGGGGACGGATGATCGGTCACACTGCTTCTCCCTGACGGATGGAGGGGACGGATTGAATCGGTCACACTGCTCTCCTGACGGATGGAGGGACGGATGAATCGGTCACAGCTGCTCCTTCCTGACGGAAATGGAGGGGAGGATGATCGGTCCACTGCTCTCCCTACGGATGGAGGGGACGGATGATCGGTCACACTGCTCCTCCTGACGGATGGAGGGGACGGATAATCGGTCACACTGCTCACCCTGGAGGACAGAGGAGACGGATAATTGGTCATACTAGCACTACTCACCCTGACGGACAGCATTCACTTTGCTGCGACTGCAGGAATAAAAACTGGCAATCACAAGATTCAAAGAATCCAGTCCTCGCCTGTCCCACCGCAGCAGCAGAACTCCATTATCCGTGCCCACCGATCTGGTACTAATCAGAGATTGTCCGCCGCCCAATCAGGAGCGAGCTCGGCTCCTACGTCATCATCACATCGATCATGGCGCTATTGCGAGGCAAACCGGACCTTCATGTGCTGTCCAGCTGCGTAATACATCAACAGCCGGCAGGTGCACTGTTCACTGCGGTCTGTGTTGAATTCATCTTCCCGTTTATCTAGTGTAATTTTATGCCACTCTTATGCAGGTACCAGCATAAGCATTGGCCCAACTAAGGGATCAGACACCCATTTTTGTGCATCGTTCATTTTAGAGGACCTAGCCGCTGCCGCCGAATAATCTGTAGATGCCCCTCTTTTGATTACCCGTGCCTCTCCGGGGATAACTTTACAGTAGGGGAGACCGGGGCACGTTCTGTCACTTTTTTTGCTAATTCGGCCCTGGCGGGCACACTTTTTCAGAGTTGGTGATTGATACTTTCCAATACTGTTACATACATCAATAGCTTCAAATCGTTTTAGGGTTCAAAGTGGTATCTCAGTTTGTTCGACACCAGGTGTCGATAATGTGGCGATGACTCATTTGACAGAACCTGCCCCATATGCAAGGCGCACACGTCTGTCACCTATAGGGGGCACATTCTGTTCATTAGCATGGGGCACTTACCTGTTATCACGAACGGTCATTTGTGGTGTCCCCTCAGGGGGGAGAGAAGGGTTTCATCATCGCCACCATCAGATAGTGTAAAAATGACGGCTATATACGATCCCAACACTGCATTTTTGCTTTTTATTGGATCCATCACGAATCAGAGTCCCTGAGTGCGCCTATTATTTTCCATTTGAAAAATTTTCTCTTTCACCAACATTAAAAGGACCATGACATTTAGAATGCTCAAAAACGCTTTTTGCATAAAAATCGGCCGAATACATTCGCGGCTACAAATGACCTTTCAAAACATCAATATTTTTCAATGTGTTGCCCCTTGGCCTCCCATTTTGCAACAAAAAGCAATTTCGGGGTATAAAAATAAGATTTTTGTCACGACGAATCGAATGGTATTCTTCCCATTCGAAATCGGCCTAGCGGTTCTCGAGAGCTCTGGGGGGCAGAACTGCCCGCAGGTTACGTAATTCTGGCCGCTCGTGAACTGAATCGGCACCACCCGATTCGTTTTACGCTTGTAGTTGTGTACCATATCTGTAAACAACAGGCAATCATTTTAAGGTAGTTTATAAGCGATATGACTAGGAATCATGAACAGATTCAGTGACAGAATCTGACCCAGATTGGGTGACAGAACCTGCCCCACTCGACACAGGTCACAATTTTTCGTTTTTTACTGAAAACTTGGGAGAATGAGGCAGAATAACGCTCAGCACAATGTTCTTGACATCCCTTTAGGCCTATCACAGCATTCAAAGACACTATACAATTATCTGAATGGCCACAAACCAAATTTAGTTCACTTATTAAAAGTTTGGATTTCTGTTTAAAAACAAACTTTTCCTAATTGGACCAATCTGGTTCGCAGGCATGCTGTTGCTTTTGATAGTACCGCCACTGCAAGCACAAAGGAACATATGTTACGAAACAGCAATATACCTGCGGTGGATAGTTCACGAGGAAACCCCGTTGACATAATGTGCCCCGTGACAGAACGTGCCCCGCTCTCCCCTACATACATGTTGGTAAATATTCACTATGCAGTCATCAAAATTTGAAGCCCTCTTACGACCGTTGCTGGTATGGTAGATCTACCTTTATACCCGATGCGCTGTCACGAGCACCTCATCTAGGAAGTATCAATAATGTTGTATATATAAATATAGATACACAATTAATTACGAAATCATAACTAAAAAAAATGTTTCTGTAGGGCAATTATTAGTCCGGAACCCACGGTGTTGAAACTGGCCGGGATTTTTGTACCGTACCTGTCGTGGTACGCTCACGTCGCATATGTTGTCCGTAAGTGCCTCGGGGTACTGATCGGGCTCAGTCACATTCGACAGCACCTCCCGCAAAACCTGGTTACACTATCGTGCACGGTTTGGTACTATCCCACGTACGGTACTACATAGCCGTTTTTGGCAACTGGGGAATTCCATGACAGATCGACCAAAACAATCTCGAAATAACACCATATGTTTCAGATTTCAATACAACTGTATCTTAGGGGTTATCTGAGCCTTAAATTTAAGCTGTGGCATTTTCAGCCTCGTATGTCAAAAAGTTGTTGATTTATAGCCCCAGGCATCATTCGATTTTGCTCAAACCTTTAATTTTCAGCGGGTAATATCTCCCATTTAAAGTATGGGAGTCATACAATCCTATATATCATCAGAGTCATCATAAATCATAGATTAATCTGATATACTCTTTTTTGAAAATTAAAAAAATTGAAATTTGCAAACGCGATTTTAATTAAAATCACGTTTTTTAGCATGTGGCCACTAAAAAGTATGATCTTTTTGCTTGCCAGCATTGACTTAAATATATAAGCCGTCGATAGTAAAAAATTGGAGTTAGTCTTCTTCTCTAAATATTTTATATATATTTATGAATTTCGAAAAATAATTATCACTAGCACGTATTTGATAATAACTTAGCACTTAGCGTGTTAGAGAGCTTAACTGAACAGCATTATATTTGCCTCATCGAGCTGCATTTGATGATACATAACATGACCCATGCAGGTTGCTCCCTGACTTCAAGGTCACGTGACTTGAGGTTATCCGGTGCAGCCAATGTCAGATCCACCCAAACCATAACACTCCGCTTCTCATAGTTCTATAAAAATATGTTATAGAGGTAATCTGGGCGGTAAATTCACGCTGTTGAATTTTCTGCCCCGTATGTTGAATGCTTTTAAAGTTATAGCCTCAGGCATCTTTTCGGTGTTAGGTAAACCTCAATTTTTTTTCAGTGTGCAAAATCTTCCATCTAAATAATATGATTTATTTAAACCTATGTATCATAACAATCATCATAAATTATAGATTAATGTGAGATAACATTTTAAGAAAATTCCAAAAAATTTGAATTTTTAAACGCAATGTAAAGTAAAATCATGTTTTTCATGACATTGAGGTCAAGAAACAAGCTGTCAGGGGTCATGTTATGCATCATTTAATACAGCTCGACGAGGCTAATGTATTGCTGTTCAGTTACACTCTTTAGCACTTTTACGTGCAAAGTTATCAAATACGTGCTGGTGACCATTATTTTTTCAAATTCAAAAATATAAATACAATATTTAAAACAAAAGTCTATCTCCAATTTTTTTTACTATCGAAGGCATTTACATTTAAGTCAATGCTGTCAAGACAAAATATAGTAATTTTTAGTGGCCACATTATACAAAACCCGTTTTTACTTAAAATCGCGTTTGAAATTTTGAAATTTTGGAATTAAAAAAAAAATATCACATAATCTATGGCCTATGATGATTCTTATCATATATAGTTTTAAATTACTCCTATAATTTATATGGGAGAATCACCCGCTGAAAATGGAAGGTTTGAGCAAATCGAATAATGCCTGAGGCTATAACTCGAAAACCATTTGACGGATGATGCTGACAATTTAACAGCGTGAATCTACGGCCCATATAACCCCCTAAACGCAGTTTAATTCAAATCTGATATGTAGGGTGTTATGGTCTGGTCGATCTGTCATGGAATGCCCCAGCTGGGGCATTCCATGACAGATCGACAAAAAAAAACTCAAAATAACACCCTTTATCTCAGATTTCGATAAAACTGTATCTAAGGGGTAATCTGAGCCGTAGATTCAAGCTGTGGCATTTTCAGCCTCGTCCGACAAACGGGTTTTGAGTTATAGCCTCCGGCATTATTCGATTTGGCTCAAACCCTTAATTTTCAGAGGGCGATATCTCCCATGTAAAATATGGGAGTCATATAATCCTATATATCATTAGAATCATCATAAGACATAGATTAATGTGATATAACATTTTTAGAAAATTCCAGAATTTTGAAATTTTCAAACGAGATTTTACGTAAAATCACGTTTTGAATAATGTGGCCACTACAAATTATGTTGTTTTTCCTTGTCAGCATTAACTTAAATATATATGCCATCGATAGTAAATTTTTTGGAGATATACTTTTTCTCTAAATATTGTATTTATATTTTTGAATTTATAAAAATAATGGTCACCAGCACTTGTATTTTGATATAACTTGCACTTTGATTTTAACTATTTGCACGTAAGTGTGTTGGGAGAGCTTACTGTAGCAGCATATATTTGCCTCATCGAGCTGCATGTTGAGTTTTTTCTGTTAAATACATAACATGACGCCATAGCAAGGTCGTCTTGACTTCAAGGTCACGGACTTGAGGTACCCGTGGCAGCCAATAGTCAATCGACCCAAACATAACACTCCATTTCTCATAGTTTGAGGAAAATATGTTTTGGGGTTATCTGGGACGTAGCCTCACGCTGTTAAATTGTCTGCCCCGTCTGTTTAATGGTTTTAAAGTTATAGCCTTAGGCATTTTTACGGTGTTGCGTAAACCTCGATATTTTTCAGTGTGCAACATCTCCCATCTAAATAATATGAGTCATATAAACCTATATATCATAACAATCATCATAAGTTATAGAATAATGTGAGATAACATTTTTTGAAAATACCAAAATTTTGAAATTTTGAAACGCAATTTTTAGTAAAATAATGCTTTTTGTAACCTTGAGGTCAAGGAGCAGCCTGCCAGTGGTCATGTTATGCATCATTTGATACAGCCCAGTGAGGCAAATATAGTGCTGTTCAGTTACGGTCTTTAGCACTTTTACGTGTTAAGTTATTATCAAATACGTGCTAGTGACCATTATTTTTACAAATTCAAAAATATAAATACAATATTTAGAGAAAAAGTATATCTCCAATATTTTTACCATCGAAGGCTCATATATTGAATTCAATGCTGGCAAGAAAAAATGCCATGATTTTTTAGCGGCCACATTACAAAAAAACGTGTTTTTACTTAAAATCGCGTTTCAAAATTTCAAAAATTTGAATTTTCACAAAACATTTGATCACATAAATATATGGCTTATGATGATTCTTATCATATATAGGTTTGAATGGCTCATATAATTTATATGTTGAATATCGCCCGCTGAAAATTTAAAGGTTGAGAAAAATCGAATAATGCCTGAGGGCTATAACCGAAAAACCATTTTGACGGATGGTGTGAAAATTCCACAGCGGTGAAATCAACGGCCCAGATAACTCCCATAAACTCAGTTTAATCGAAATCTGAGATGTAGGGTGTTATGCCTTGGTCGATCTGTCATGGAATGCCCCAACTGCTATTCAAAAAAATCACAAGCGGCTCTAAGGGGTGATGTTTTTTGTGCAGGGTAGTATCTGGAATTTGGCCATATTTCGGACGTTTGGATTGGCCCAGGCTGGCTCACTTCCACGCAGTTGTCAGAGTAACATTCTCTGACTCTTGCCCAACGTGCACGATGGTGGGGAGAACCAGCATCTCTGATCTTGCTATTGATTCGAAATGCTGCACATTGCGATAGCCGCACACGACGAAACAACCAGCTCCATCTCCCTTGCATCCGTACTGAAACCGGCAGACATCAGTTTGTCTACCATGTGCCTCGTCTGTACAATGGTTTACCGACCGAGTTGACTGGTCTGAGGCTCCTCGAGTCATTTAAAAACAACTTGTGGATGCTCATAAGAGGTGGTAATGCGACCTATCATCTGGAAGCCATGCTTTGTCTGCGATACTGTTTTCCCATTACCATTTGATGTCAATGCGTATACAATCTGTTGATGCGAAGATTTGTAAACCGTACACCACCGTCTTATCTCGAAGGATGAATTTCAACTCCCTGTTAACCCCATGTATGTATGTATGTATGTATGCATGCATGCATGCATGCATGCATGTATGTATGTATGTATGTATGTATGTTATGTTATGTATGTATGTATGTATGTATGTATGTATGTATGTATGTATTATTAGTGAGTCATTCCCAAAATTTCCTGACCAAAACCATCCAATACCAAACAAGGAGGCATTTTTGGTTGTCCAACATATTGACCGATTTTGGTTGAGGCCAAAGAAATTCCAAGATTTGACCGCCCCCATTATTTAAACAGTATACTTATTTAAACAAGATTTGAGCTGACCGAAAAGCTGTCCAAAAAATGTATAGCCTTAACCGACCGATTACGAATCGGTCACACATTTTTTCGGTAACCAAAATTTTGGTTACCGATTGACACCGCTAGTATGTATGTATGTATGTATGTATGTATGTATGTATGTATGTATGTATGTATGTATGTATGTATGTATGTATGTATGTATGTATGTATGTATGTATGTATGTATGTATGTATTGTATGTATGTATGTATGTATGTATGTATGTTATGTTGTATGTATGTATGTATGTATGTATGTATGTATGTATGTATGTATTGTATGTATGTATGTATGTATGATGTAATGTATGTATGATGTATGTATGTAATGTATGTATGATGTATGTATGTATAGTATGTATGTATGTATGTATGTATGTATGTTATGTTATGTATGTAGTATGTATGTATGTATTGTATGTATGTATGTATGTATGTATGTATGTATGTATGTATGTATTGTATTTAGTATGTATGATATGTATGTATGTATGTATGTATGTATTATGTATGTATGATGTATGTATGTATGTATGATTGTATGTATGTATGTATGTATGTATGTATGTATGTATGTATGTATGTATGTATGTATGTATGTATGTATGTATGTATGTATGTATGTAGTATGTACCTACCTACTGTTTTATGTTTCGGGACGCTGGGCTAAGAGTAGCCACATTGTGTGTTAATAGCCCGAAAGTCATAAAATACAATACAATACAACCAGTAAAGCGTTGTAGTTGGCGATGAACGAGCGAGCGCGAAGGAAATGTGTGGTGAATTTCAACTCAACATCAGGCAAGTAGTTTCTGAGATGCAAAAAGGGTGCGCACGTGCGCACGTGCAAAAGCACCCACCCCTGACTTGTGGGAAAGCAGCGGCTGAGACATCCTAATCAGGCACCAAATTTTAACACTATCGGTTCAGCTGTTCCTGAGATATAGAATACGGTTCTGCATGTGCGCACGTGCAGAGGCACCACACCCCTGGCTAGTAGGAAATCGGCGGCTGAGGGGTCCCAAACCACACACCAAATTCGAACACAATCAGCCTAGCCGTTGTGGAGTTTTTGCAACAAAATACCTTTCAACACCGAACACCCCTCACAAGGCATGCGCCACGCGCAGTGGTAGCCACCCACATGAGTCGGCACTGGTAAAAAAGGTAGGTTGGATGGGGCAACTAAAAAAAGAAGACCGCTTGTTAATCGGACGTGCGGCTGCAAAAATATGTGCTTCTCAAAAGCGTCGCCACGGGCCGAGTTGGGCCGGGTTGGTTTCCGCTCATAATAAGATTTTTCCCATATACCACGTTAAGACAAGCGAGCGCTTCGCACTCGCTCGTATTAACACATAATTTGATTGGTAGCCAACGCTCTATAGGGACGAGTCTCGGACTATATATGCGCACAATTGTGTAAGGTCAACGTCGACAGTATCACCACCGGGCACAACGGTGAATAACTTCAACAAGCCGTCGAGTCATGATGTCAATATGACACTCATGAAGATTATCGAATAATAGCAGTGCAAGCAGTCTATATAAGCTACAAGGCTTTCATGCAACCGCAAAACAAGAACAAGGTAATTCATAAAGGTCTTTGTACCTAATTGTAAGAGTGTGAAGTACAGCGATAGGCAGTCAACACTATCGGACAAATGATACCATACATAATTTAATCTTAAAATACATCATTCGTGCCTCGCCCACCTTTCTAGTTGGGTTCCAGAAATAGTTATCAGTTAGCATAAAATGCATTGTTAATGCTATTGCTATGACGTCTTCTGTAAATGAGCGATGCCTTAGTAAACTCAAGAAGCTATCTATTTGTGTTGCATTCATTACGTTAAGTTCTGGTGCTCGTTGCCGTTTATAAAACCATGATGGATGACATGGTATTTGAAGGAATGAGTGGGCGGTAAAACTGAAACATCACGCCGTATGAGCGACGAGCTCATCAGGCAGCAGTGACGGCCAAAACGGCCCTCTCACGCTGGCCAGGCTGCGACGATGATGATTTATTGTTCGCTATGTTATACTGCCGCTACATTAAGGCTCTGCGTTGCATGTAGTTCTTATTTTCAGAAATGAATGACTTTAGAACAATGCTCGAGTACAGTATTGCTGCCTAAAAATGACCTTTTAGTGGTGCCAGTTTCAGAAAATAATTGTCCAATATCTGACTGAAGTACAAGACCATAGTCAGCTGTCCGTAAGAAACTGTTCGAAAATCATTGTTTGACCGAAATTTGTCCAAAAGCAGAAAAAGTGGTGGATATGGAATGTAAGACTTCCAGTGTATTATTTCCAATGTATGCATAACTAGAAGCATTTGTGTCAAATGACTGCTACGGGGTGTCCCGAAATTGATTAGTCCTTGTTCACATTGTTATAACTTTAAAACAAACAATGATTACCCAATGGCTTCTGTATCACTGTATTCTTATATTATTTGGGCACAATCCCTTAGGGGCTCAGACATCCCGGTCACCTATAGTTCGGTGGGTCCGCTGTCATGTTTTACAATGCATTTCTTTATGTGCCCAGCTATGGCTTACTTTGGTTTGTCTTGTCGTGTTGAGCTCACCGTGCGTGATGTTCATATTATTTTTTAGTGGCGATTTACTAGGTCTGTTGCCCGGCGATATGTCTTTCCCCTGTAGCCGTTGGAGGCTGATTAGGCACCGCTCCCAAATTCTAGCCGCTTGTTAAAGGGATAGTGCCACCTCGGGAGGATTTCTAAAAAGCAGCTTAAATGAATGCTGTGAATTAATTATATCATGTATGATCTTGCTCAAACTTGCCCTAAAGCAATGTATCGGCAAATAATTTTTATTTTTATTTTTCTGACTCCATATTGCTTGTCTCGATTGTGCACAGCACTTAGGTAGCTCATGACGGCCGCCCGTGATGGGCGATTGCGTACTTTACTAGTACTTAGATACTTGCCACTAGATGTCGCTACGTATAGCTGATACGCTATGTTTTTAATTAATTATTCTTTCATGTTAAACTGTGTCGTTTGTATCACTTGCTTTGCGAATGAGCGGAAGCAAAATACGTGATTTCAATCCGCTTCTGGAATAAATATGTCGTCAGCAATGTGTACAGTTGTTGAAAGTCACTACCGGTTTGAATTACCTTATGGCTCCACGCCCAAAGCCATAGTCTGAATTCGCCGCGACTTGATTTTGAAACTTCTAGCTGCGTAATGTGTTAGAGGATAATGTCACTTAACTTTTACAGCCCAAAGTCAAGCCTCAAATATTCTTGCTATTCTGTCTGTTTATTAAATGTAAATTATTAAAAGAAGCTAAGATTGTTGACAATATAACTAACTGCATATGCTTTTTATTTTTTAAGTTGACTGACGTTCAGTTTTGGTGATGTTCAGTTTGCAATATTCACAGTAAAATTATAGCCCGCAAAGAAGTGATTCAAAATAGTGCAGCGGTGATTCCAATTTCACGAATGATTGCCAATCATTGGAGGTGCTAAAGTCTTTTTTGATCTAACGGGGTCAGTTTTCCGGGAACAGACTTTTGCCAAGTGAAATCGAACACGCTTAATCTACCGATACACACCAAAAACTCTATATCGGCCCGCGAGGTCGCACTCTCCCTTTAAGCCGGAGCCTTGTTCTTCTGGAAATTTCCTCTGACATCCCTCCCAAACCTTTTAACGTGGATAAGATCCATTTATTTTGCTTTTATTCTATCGCTGACGACACTACCCTCTTCAGCACATTCTCTGAATTGGAATACCCCGTTACGGTCCAGTTGTGGTGACGTCATATAGCTCTGAGGGCAAATAGCAGCTCTTCATAGACCAGACCGCAATTTTCAGTGAACGCTTCACCGTCTTGCAGGCAGACACTTCAGGGCTGAAGTGCACTCAGATGCTGTTTTTCTAGGGGTTCGACGGGTGCAGTGTGTTGATAGATAGACTTATCACTAGACAGAAAGCATCACTAGTCCTATACAGTCCCATTTTTGTGCTCAAGGTCGAAGAGCTTCTGCTTCTCTTCAGCTTCTGTGCTTATGACGTCATTGAATGTCATGGCGCGGCTTGAATGACTTAAAGGTTTATGCATTTGTGCATATATGTTGTAGACGGTCGTCTGGTACACCAATTCACCCTTCGAAGTCAGTCTTATGGCCAATTTGTTATTGTCTGGTCTTTTTTCTTGGATGCGCTGGCTAGTACGATTTTAGCCACTCGAGTCAGCGCAGTTTTGTTTCTGTGACCATTTTGTTTTTCGAGTGATTCTTACTTGTTGTATCGAGCCATCCGTAATTATTTGAGACTGTCGGATACCCAAGTTCATCAGCAACATTGGTCTAGCTTAGATAATCGCTAACCATATCAGCTGCCTGGTGGCGCGTCAACAAAGTATGATTTTCTTAACTTCTGGACATTGTCTCCGCGTTCAGATGGTGTTCCTCAGAAATTGACGACTGACCCCTCATTGTGGCTGAATTTAGGTGAATCGGCTGGGTCACTTAATCAGCTGACCGGTAAGGATGTCCTGAGGCAAAGGCATGATTCACTCGCACTGATTCCTCTGGAGTACAGGAGAAATACGATCAAATGACCAACGGCTTATCAATTTCGGGACACTCTGTAAGCGCTAAAGAGGATACTTAAAGGCCACAATCAGCATATATATTATCATGCGTATTACAGGAAATAAACAATAGTTATGCTTCATCAACAAGAGTAAGCAGGGGGCGAGTTTAAGGCACAGCCTCATATTTATCCCTGGTAGGAGACAACTTTGATGATTTATCACAGCCTCATCTAATCACATCACCAGGCTAATTTACTTCAGTATCAGTTAACAGCAGACACAATGAAAAAGGATATTTGTGTTTACTTTCATTTTGTATTCTGATTCCCTTGAAATAAAACAGAAATGCATCGTGACCATTACTTGTATTGTATTAACGTCATAAGGCACATCCACATTGTACTGTGGCAATTCTGAGCTCCGTTGTCCACATGCTAAAACGGAGGGTCATTATGGTTATCACGCATTCGGAGCTCACACACACACACACACACACACACACACACACACACACACACACACACACACACACACACACACACGCTTAGTCATACCTAGCCGACTCCGCCCCGCTGTTTCATGAACAGGTAGTGCCTCAGCGCGTTTTTGAAGTTGTTCGTTGGCAGGCATCGGATTGCTGAGCGCAAGGCGTTTTACGCGGTGACCATCGAGCGTTTGAAACGACGCCTGCCGGACTCGGATCGTATCGCTGGCGTGACGCGATGGTCTGCATTTCGTGTATCGCGGTGGTAAACGTCACCACGTCTGACTAGGTTATCGGCAATTGACTCGGGCTCTGATGTTGAGATCACACGCTTGAGCAAGTTAAGACCGCGATACAAGTATATATGTTCAGCAGCAAAACAGTTCAGACTATAGAGTGCATCACTAATGTGATCAAACTTCCTACGTCCAGATAAAACACGGGCGGCGAAATTCAGCAACTTCTGTACGGGCATCGCCCCAACGAAAATAACCACAAATGTCTCAACTTCTGGTACTTCTCTGCACCGCCCCATCACAGGTCTGTGAATGGTGCTATAAGCTATTGCTATGCTAACTTACTTATAAGTTGATAAATATAAGTAAGTTTAATGTGATTTATACCTGTGGCACAATTTCTTTTTAATGAAAAAGTAACTAATTATGTTTAACGACAAGCCATCATTCGGAAATGGGTGTTCAAAAATTTCCGAAGAAATGTGCGTATGTCCGTCCGAAAACCGAATCAGTCTTCGGACAAAGTCCGAAAATGATTGACGTAAAATGATGACGTAGTCAAATGCATTCCCAACTTAGCAAATAAAACACTTTCACAACAAATCCCATTACCAAAAGCCTCATGACAGACAGCACTTCATATTCATAGAGGTCTAGACTCTACATCGACAGTCTCTGTAGAACTGATGTAACTTTGACCTAAGCCCGGCGTTGACTGAGAGAGATCATTTAAGTGTTTAACTCCCCCTGAAGAGTTTGGTAATAACTCCAAAACCATTAGCATTATCAATGTCAAACTCGGGGTACCTTTGTGCTTACATGAATTTTACGTATTCTGTGCGAAAATGGAATAATGTTGAGGATAGTTTATAGATATAGCGATATAGCAAATATAGCGAATTTAGTGACGTCACTACACACGATTTTGAATGTCCGTGAAGTTAGCGTCGTATTCGGATTCGTATTCAGCGTCGAGTACCGATTCGCTTCAAAACTGCTATTCAGGTCAACTCGAGGGCGCTGTCACAAAAAACGCACTTATTTTGACCTTGGAGGTCATCTTCAAGGTCAAACTCAAGGGTCACGGGAACGGGCACGGGACGGGGGGCGCCTCCAAAACGCCCTTAAGTTGTTCTCCAATCACAAAATAATTGGCTCATTCGATTCCTCTGGTCCATATCCAACCTTCCTCTCTAGTAACCTTACTTCGTTGCCTCGCTTCAATGAGGACCATAAAAGGCTCTCAAGGCTCTCAAAAGGCTAAAAAGGAACGGGGCGCCTCAAAACGCCCTTAAGGTGTGCCTCAATCACGGAAAATAATGGTCTCATTCGATTCCTTCTTGGTCCATATCCAACCTCTCCTAGTAACCTACTCGTGCCTCGCGTTCCAATGAGACCATAAAAGGCTCTCAAAGGCTCTTCAAGGCTAAAAAAGGACAGGGGCGCCTCAAAACGCCCTTAAGGATTGCTCCAATCACGAAAGTAAGGGTCTCATTCGATTCCTCTGGTCCATATCTAACCTCCTCACTAGTAACGTCACTCGTGCCTCACCTTCATTGAGACCATAAAATGGCTCTCCAAAGGCTATCAAGAGGACGTGGGCGCCTCAAAAACGCCCTTAAGGGTTGCTCCAGTCACGTAAAATAATGGTCTCATTAGATTCCCTCTGGTCCATATCTAACCTCCTCACTAGTAACCTCACTCGTGCCTCACTTCATTGAGACCATTAAAAGGCTCTCAATGTAAGATTAGAAAGTGTGGATGTCAGATATGGACCAGAGGAATTGAATGAGACCATTATTTTTTCGTTGATTGAGCAACCCCTTAGGGCGTGTTGAGGCGCCCCGTCCTTTTATAGCCTATTGAGAGCAATTTATGTCTCAATGAGGTGAGGCACGAGAGAGGTTACTAGTGAGGATGTTAGATTATGAAACCAGAGGAACGAATGAGACCATTATTTTCGTGGATGGGAGCAACCCTTAGGTCGTTTTTGAGGCGCCCCGTTCCTTTTATAGGCCCTTGGAGAGCATTTTATCGGCTCAATGAGGTGAGGCACGAGTGAGGTCACTTAGTGAGGAGGTTAGATATGGACCAGAGGAATCGAATGAAAACCATTATTTTCGTGCATTGGAGCAAACCCTTAAGGGCGTTTTGAGGCGCCCGTCCTTTTATAGCCTTGGAGAGCATTTTTATGGTCTCAAATGAGGTGAGGCACGAGTGAGGTTACGTAATGAGGAGGTTAGATATGGACCAGAAGGAATCGGATGAGACCATTATTTTTCGTGATATTAGAGCAACCCTTAAGGGCGTTTTGAGGCCGCCCCGTCCTTTTATAGCCTTGGAAGAGCATTTTATGGGTCTCAATGAGGTGAGGCACGAAGTCGAGGTTATTAGGAAGGATGTTAGTAGATATGTGACCAGAGGAATCGAATAAACCATTATTTTCAGTGATTGGAGCAACCCTTAAGCGGCGTTTTTAGGCGCCCGTCCTTTTTTAGCCTTTTTAGAGCATTGTATGGTCTCAAAGAGGTGAGGCACGAAATGAGGATACTAGTGGGAGGTTAGATATGGACCAGGAGGAATCAATTGAGACCATAATTTCGTGATTGGAAGCAACCCTTAAGGTTCGTTTTTGAGGCCCCGTCTTTTATCGCCTGGGATAGCATTTTATGGTCTCAATGAGGTGAGGCACGAGTGAGGTTACTAGTGGAGGATGTTAGAGATATGGACCAGAGGAATCCCGAATGAGACATTATTTTGTGATTGGAGCAAACCCTTAGAGCGTTTTGTGCGCCCCGTCCTTTTTATAGCCTTTGAGAGCAATTTATGGTCTCAAGCAGGTGAGGAACGGGTGATTTACTAGTGAGGAGGTTAGATATGGACCAGAGGAATCGAATGAGACCATTATTTTTCGTGATTGGAGCAACCCTTTAAGGGCGGTTTTGAGGCGCCCCGTCCCTTTCTATAGCCTTGGAGGAGCATTTTCTGGTCTCAATGAGGTGAGGGAACGAGTTGAGTTTACTAGGGAGGAGGTTAGCATATGGACCAGAGGAATCGAATTTTAAACATTATTTTCGTTGATTGGAGCAACCTCTTAAGGTCGTTTTGATGCGCCCCCGTCCTTTTATCGCTTGGATAGCATTTTATTGGTCCTCAATTGAGGTGAGGCACGATGAGGTTACTAGTGAGTGAGGTTAGATATGGACCAGAGGATTCGAATGAGGACCATTATTTTTCGTGATTGGGAGCAACCCTTAATGGTCGTTTTTTGAGGCGCCCCTCCTTTTATAGCCTTGGGAGAGCATTTTATAGTCTGCAATGAGGTGAGCACGAGTGAGGTTTACTATGAGGAGGTTAAGATATGGACCAGAGGAATCGAATGAGGACCGATTATTTTTCGTGAATTGGAGCAGCCCTTAAGGGGTTTTGAGCGTCCCGGTCCTTTTATAGCCCTTTGAGAGTGCCTTTGAGAAAGCCTTTATGGTCTCAAATGAAGTGAGGCACGAGTGGCGGTTACTAGTGAGGAGCGTTAGATATGGACCAGAGGAATGAATGAGACCATTATTTCGTGATTGGGAGCAACCCTTAAGGTCGTTTTGAGGGCCCCGTCCTTTTATAGCCTGAAGAGCATTTTATGGTCTCAATGAGGTGGAGGCACGAGTGAGGGTTACTAGTGAGGAGGGTCTAGGATATTGACCAGAGGAATCAAATGAGACCATTTGTTTTCGTGATTGGAGCAAACCCTTAGGGCGTTTTTGAGGCGCCCCGTCCTTTTCATAGCCTTTGAGAGCCTTTGAGAGCCTTTATGGCTCAATGAAGTAGGGCACCGAGGAGTTACTAGTGAGGAGGTTAATATGGGACCAGAGGAATCGGAATGAGACCATTAATTTCGTGATTAGAGCAACTCCTTAAGGGCGTTGAGGCGCCCCCGGTCCTCTTTTATAGCCTTGGAGAGCATTTTATGGTCTAATGAGTTGAGGCACGAGTGAGGTTACAGTGAGGAGGGTTAGATATGGACCAGGGAATCGAATGAGACCATTGTTTCGTGATTGAGCAACACTTAAGGATTCCCATTTTTTATCCCTGAGTACGCCTTATGATTTTTTCATTTTTTTTGTACTCCCTTTCACACATTGAAATAAACATGGCATTGGAAGGCTCAACAACGTTTTTTTTGCATGGTGAAAATCGGTCAATCACCATGGCCACAATGACATTTTCAAAAAACAATCACAATTTTTCGATATTTTTTGCCCCCCGGGCCCCTTTATTTTTTGAACAAAAAAAGCAATTTTTGGGTCTTCCAAGAAGAAAAGGATGTTGTACGGAACAATCGAATGGTGTTCGTCCCATTGAAATCGGTCCGAAAGCGGTTCTCGAGATCTCTGTGGGGGGGGGGCAAGAATCTGCCTCCCGCAGTGTTAACGTAATTCTGGCTGTCCGCAGGGAATAGAATAGGGTTAAATTTAACAGACCGTACAAGGCAATTCAATAAAAAAATGCTGTCCAAAAACATATTAATATTGCAAATAACAAGGATTACAAATTGGATATCTCAGATGTTTGGAAATTTTGTTTTTTGACCAAAAATATGAACACAAAATCAACATTTTCAAGGATACTTAAAAAGGACGATATGTCAGATTGCTATATGCGAACAACTACCATACCAAATTTCAAAATGATATAATCAATTTTGACTGAGTGATGGCACTTACAGTGCTGGTAAGGGGCCGTCCATTAATTTACGTAACGCATTTTTTGGCGATTTTCGACCCCCTCCCTCCCCCATGTCACAATGTGTCACGCTGAGGTAAACCCCCTTCCCTTAATTACGTAACGCTAACTCTTGCCCCCTCCCCCATTTAGCCAAATCAGATGAATTTTGGCCAAAAAGCCTTCGATGGCGAAAACTAGCATTCTAAAACGCTGGAACAAAACGCTTAAAGTCTTCTTTGAGTGGAAGCAAGGTTTGGTTGCTAGTTGGGACATTCTAGGGCAGATCGACCAAAACAGTCTAAAAATAACATACTTTATTTCATATTTCGATAAAACTATGTCTTATGACTTATCCGGGCCGTAGATTTAGATTTATCCTGTTGGCCAATTTTTATCCTTGTCCTTCGATAGTTTTCCAGTTAGATCGGGCAACATTGCAATGTCGTGCAAAACGATAATTTGCTGCGGCAATATAGTATATCCCACATTAATCATGCGAGTCATGCAAGCCTACACCACTTTCATCAGAAATGCTATGATTTTTTTTTCGATAATTTTGGAAAATTATCGCGTGTTTTCTGGAAAAACCACTTGATTTGATGTTTCCATTTCAAAATCCGGATTTTTGTCCAGTCTATAATAAACTTCGATACATAAACCTTCGATGGTAAAAAATCGGACACATATTTTTATCAAAATAATGTATTTCAGTTTTGTATTAGGAAAAATCATGATCACCAGCACGTATTAGGGAATAACTTAGCACCAGAGTGCGTCATGGGGTTGGCAGGCCATGGTCTGAGCCTAAACTTCAAGGAAATCACTGGGCTCTGGGCGGACCTGGGCTGAGAATGTAATGCTGAAGTAATGTGTGCGCAGTGCAAGCCAGGTCAGAGCTGAAAAATATGTTGACCAGCAGTTTACTTCCACAGCAACACACAGGTAAATTATATTGTTTCTAATTTATAGTATACAAGTAAATATACTAGGATAACGATTGCAAATTTTGTGAAAAATATATGCTTAATCTGAATGGGTCGGACCGGACCGGACATGGGCCTAAATATCATTAATTTGACTGGCTGGTCTGGGCCTGAAATTGGTGTTCATGGGCTGGGCCGGTGGGCCCATGGCGAACAATGTTTTGCACGTACTTATGCTAGATAGCTCAATACCACGACATTATGCTCATCTCGTCGACCTGCTTCCAATGACATAGAACTAACATGAACACTGTAGTCGCTCTGTGGTTTCAAGGTCACGTGACCTGAGGTCATCCCGTGCAGTTCACGTCAGATCGAGCTAGCCATAATACACTACTTCTCATATTACGGTGAAACTACGTGTCGAGGCTTCTTTGTGCCGTATATTTATGCTGTAAAATTGTTAAGTTCGTCGTCGAATGGTTATCGAATTATAGCCTCAGACATCTTTTCGATGTCGCACAAAGCTCTTATTTCCAGCGGTCAATATCTCCCATCTAAATAATTCGAATGGTAACCTTTATAGTATCATAATCGCCATTGATCACAAATAAATGTATTTTTTGAAAATGATAATACAAATATGATTTGTTGCCTATAGTCTTCAATTTGCTATCAATTGAAAGCTTATGCATCAAAGTCGAGTCTGGCACGGAAAAAATCCATAATTGTAAATGAACACATAATTAAATCCCGTCATCTGACGTGAGATCACATGTTAATTTTTAGAAATTGTATAATACAAAATATTAAATTATTTTAACAAATGGTTTCCGACAATTATGATAATATACCTTTATATTTATATGACTCGCATGAATTTACTATGGAAGATGTTGCCCTATGCAATTTAGAGTTTTGCATAACATTACAAAGTTGCCCGAAGTTGAAACACGAAAAACCTTCGACTAACGGGGATGACAATTTAACAGCCTGAATCTGCGGCCCAGATGACATCTTTCACGGTATGGTGGTATGGCTTGGTCGATATGTCATATAATAACGCCCCGCAGTTAGCATTCACTTGAGGGTAAATATCTCTAGCGTATAAGTTTCATCTTACAGGAATTCAGTGTTGACTCGGAACTGGTTCATTCCAACACGGCTCTCCCGTATGGACCTGATAGTGACTACGGCGCCGGACCGGTGTTCCCGGAATAAAAGCAGCGGGGGGATTATACAGAAGACACTGTCATGCATGTCCGGAAGCATCGAATATGATTCGTTTCGTCATCCGATGGTAGATGCGGGTTTAGGACAACATATACCTAGGTTTCCGTCACATGGTTTTCATCTGTAAATTCAAAACTGCATTATGACGGTCAATAACACGTCGTAAGTAGCCATGATATAAATTTGTACTTATAAGGGGAGATTTGGGTATTATCGGCCGGGTAACTTAAAACCGTTGTAACTTGAATATGCCTGAACGTATTTGGAAAGTTGACATTTTAAATGATAAACCATCCCATTACCTTTATTCCATTAACATTAAGGTGTTCCAATGTTGCAACTAGACACAGCAATTTTTAAAGACAAAAAGGTCACTTGGGTATCATCGGACACAAGCAGTAAATACTGGACGGGTGTTCAAACTTCAAACCACAAATAAATCCACCAAAACAAGAATTAAGTTTATTCCAACGCAAAGCGAACGTTCCTGTGGACCTGTGGAACGCATCTTGACACATATCAGTTCTCAAAAACGTGCTAACTGCTTCACAGAATCAGTCAGCTCTACATCCTTGAAGATGGTGTACAGTACCGTTCGCTTTGTACAGGTCGGGTTAACATCGGACGGGTGTCCGATATAAAATGAAATGATTGTCCTTCAAAGTGCGGCAAAATTAACGCGACAATCACATTTTACACTATAAGCGTGGTCACAATTGAAATCTAAAATGGATTTTGAAAAAAAAATCAAAAGCACTCCAGCTGTGCAGGATTAGCTTATGACATGCATGGGAAGAAAAGAGTGAATTTCAATAATAATGTCTTGTGGATCAGCAGATCACCGTGGGACAATAGGATCCCAAGAGGAAACATTTAGCACCGCCTTTGTTAAATAAAATGTTGTGCAATGCATCGGAGAACCAGTTCAAAAGAAAACGACGTGTCCGATATTAGCTACTGTCCGATATTACCCAAAGTTCCCCTAAATCAAATCCTTTGAAGCCCGAGTTTCTTCGGTGTTGACTGCCTTGGCCAACAGTAGGTAACACGGCTGTGGCTTACACAAAGAATATGTTGAAATGTCCTACAATTTTGTATCGGAAATGCATTCTGGGTTCCGTTCCAGGAATTATATTCTTACATATAAATATTATTTCGGTTTGGAAAGCTCTGGTTACGTCAGTTCAATCCTTAAATTGTACTCAATCTGTCCAAACTCCAAAGACAAACATGACTGTCATGCAAAGAAAGAACCACAAATGTAAAAATTTAGACTCAAAATGTGTTTTATCAATCGAAATCCGGAGTTACAGCGCACCTGCTGATGCCTTAGTATTAACACTCGGCTGTCTGGTAAAGTACGTTCAAAAAAACATTTTCCAAAAATACGGTGCATACGTTGGTGGTGCATTTTGTTTTCGCATAACTATGACGTTTATACTCACGTACCTATGTCTCTGCATGGAGACACATATAGATCACCATGTGGCGTTTTAGAGGATAAATCTGGTTGTCCTTTGCAAGCCCTAGTTGCACGATGCAGAAAATGCCACTTGATAATAACATCATTTATATTGTTCAACTGCTCGTACCACAGCTTATGCTCCATGCTAAAAGAATTTGTTTCATCTATGGTCCAGTTGTCCACGCAAGTTTCTTTACTACAGCGTAACGTTACGGTAGCACAACTCCCCCTCCCCCATGTCAAATTCGTCACGCTGTGGCTGACTCGCCCCCACCCCCTCTTGCGTTACGTAATTAATGGACGGCCCCTTACCGTTCTACCCGGTGTCTAGTTATCCTGGATTGGCCAATACTAGCTGATAGCCAAATACAGCTTATGAGTAGATCAGGGCCCTGTTCACGGGTGCCGCAATCTGCTGCGGTCGCTGCGGCCGCTGCGGCCAGCAGGCGTGGGGGTA
>VOPJ01003227.1:0-38311 GCA_014673585.1 Semibalanus balanoides
GAACACTTTTTCTGCGTATTCCTATCTCTTTTCGTTTTCGAGTCAGAGGGGGGGGGTCATTTTGATCCCCCACCATGGCGAAGTTTTCTCGAAGGCCCACCTGGTCGCGGGTTAAACGCATTTACGATTTTTACCAGATTAGTAATGGTTTAACGCTTTTTTAAATTGTAATGGTTACTTGTAGTTTTAATTGTAATTGTAATTGTAATTTTGATGTAAATTGTAACGCAAAATTTGCTTTCAGCGCTCAAAAGTACCCTAGGATACATTTTGAGTGTCGTAAACGCCCCCGGTGAATTTATGCGGAAGGGAGAACTTCAGGCTCATGTGGCGCTTTCTTCCAAAAACAGAAATGCAACTAGTTTTCAAAATGATAACTGGTTAGGAGCCCTTTCAACATCTGAATCGTTTTGAAAGGCCAAAAGTACCACAAGTTATGTTTCGGGTACGGTAAGCGACCCACATGAATATATGAGCGCTAAATCGGAAAATTCACCTCTGCGCAGTGCGCACCCGCTGGAAATTTGCATATAGCTCGTGTTACCAACTTTGTGCCTGAGCCCTTGGGTTATGTCACACACGAAAGAAATTGCAGAATGTATTCGTTGTCGAAGAAGTTGTCGTGGTTTATCTATAATAGAGGTTGAATGTTTTGTTTAGTTGTGTTAAATATTTCAACTTAGCCTACACCATGTTTTCATTTACGACAAAGTGTCAGTGTATTATTTTTCCATAATCAGTGCAGTGAAACGAGAATGACCTATTCCTGAATCCCATGCACGTAAGCAAGCAAGTGCAAGTTGAAGACGGATTTTGGCCCTTCTGTAAGACTAGGTACGTCTGAATAATTTTGCTAAGAATGTTGCTAAGAATAACGTTTTATAGACGATTTAAGTATCAAAATCACAATAAATACCTCACAAAGTATATTCTTGCAATCCTGGAAATGAGGTACTGAAACAATATGTTCTTATCCAGTCCAGCACTAAATATTTCTAGCAAACACTTTTCCAAAGTCTTACGTCATTAATTGTACGTCATAATCATGCGTCAAATCAGCCAAAATCAGCCAATCAGCGACTAGAGTTACCATGTATCCCGTCCCCGACTTTTAGGACTGAATATTAAATAATTAAGGGGTTTCTTTGAAGACGTGAAGGCGTCACAAGTCATTTTCGAGTATGCGTCACAACTTGACTATCTCAACTAAAAAAAACATATTAAAGGTGAACTGTTACCTTTGAGCAAAGGGAAACTCCAAAATGATCCTAGCTTAGCTGGAGGGGGTCATTTTTTATGTGCGACTTTTGGTCGGGGCCACTCAAAGCATTTTTTCCATCCCTGACGCTGGATCAAACACTGTAACTTTAGGCACTAGAATGGCTAGAATTATATCGAACAATGACTTTGGGCGCTACAGTGTACCGTCTTTTGACGTTGGAGGAGACCTGTAAGGTAAAAATGGATCCAATTCGCTTAAACAGGAGGTTTGATTTAACCTGGCCACCAAATGGGGTAACAATCGAAGACTGACGCTGAAAACATTTCTGTGGCTGTGGCTAACTTCACGGAATCAATAGGAGACCGATTCGTATAGGCGCTGACACAGCACTTGGGGACCGGCAAAGCACCAGCTGCATACTTGGACGGATTTAGCTAGGGACGGCACATCCATCCTCACACAAAAAAACTGAACTGAAGTCATTGCCGGAACATAACGGCGTGTGCTGGCATCAGCACGTTTCGTTTCTCTTAGTCAGCAGGGCCAGACCGTGGTCGTTGCATGACTGACAAATGACACCTGTACACCTGGCGCGACACGGTATAAAGGCGGCCCGCTCCGACCCTGCATCACACAGGACATCACCATGCTCACTCTGACCATTACCTGCCGGTGCTGGGCGCTGCCCTTGGCCAAGCCGCAGCCTAGGGGCGGTGGCGCTTCTGGGAGTGAACCCGCTCCACTTGCCGACAGCGTTCGACAGGGCCTCCTACAGTCTTTAGGATTCCAGGCACCTACTTCTTCACTTCGCCCAACTACCCCAACAATTATTACAACAGATACAGAAATAGATGGACCATTGAAGGTAGAGAGGGACAGAGTATCACCATTCAGTGTGACCCCTTCGACGTGGAGGATGAATCCGCCTGTGGGTACGACTTTCTCAAGATCAACGGCGTCAAATACTGCGGCAACGAACCAGTGCCAGCCATCAGTAGCACTCTCCTCAATATCGTCTTCCGGACTGACTCCAGCGTGACGGCCACTGGCTTCTACTGCACGGTCATCGTGCCGGGCGACGGCGGCTCCACCGAGGCTACCACCGCTGGCACCACCGCGGCCACCACCGCCGCCCACCCAGGCGCCCGGAGACCAGTGCTGCGGCGTCGCCAACCGGGCCACGCGCATCGTCGGCGGCGTGGAGACGGAGGTGAGCGAGTACCCGTGGCAGGCAGGTCTGGTCGATAGCGACAGAGACGAGCCATGGTGTGGTGGCACCGTCATCAACAACCAGTGGGTGATGACGGCAGCCCACTGCATGGCCAGAGAGTCGGTTGGCAGCTTCCAGGTCCTACTCAGGAAGCACAGCATCGGTTTGGACTCCAACCAGCTGCGCATGAACGTGGCACAGATTGTCAGCCACCCGTCTTACAACTCCGGCACCTTGTCGCACGACTTCTCCCTGGTGAAGCTGACCGAGGCCATCAACTTCAGCTCTCTCAACAACCAGGTTGCGCCGGCGTGTTTGCCGTCCGGCGGCGACTTCGTCGACGTGGACGCCATCGTCAGCGGCTGGCGGCACCACCTCGTCGAGCCCGGTTCGCAAGCCATCGCGCTGTATGACGTCCACGGTACAGACCAGTCAACGCCGAAGTGCACCTCTGACCTTCGGGCTCCGGCCAGATCGACTCCAGCATGATCTGCGCGGATGTTGACGCCGGCGGCAAGGACTCGTGTCAGGGCGACAGCGGCGGCCCGCTGGTCACCGACGTCAGCGGGACGCTACACGCTGATCGGCGTCGTCTCCTGGGGCTATGGCTGCGCCGACCAGGGCTCTCCGGGCGTCTACTCACGCATTACAGCCGTCTCCGCCTGGATTGCTCAGACCACGACCGGTGCCAGCCTCTGCTGAGCTCAGGCCACGTCCTGCTGAGCTCAGACCACGGCCGGCGCCAGCCTCTGCTGAGCTCAGGCCACGGCCTGCTGAGCTCAGGCCACGGCCGGTGCCAGCCTCTGCTGAGCTCAGGCCAATGCTTGAAACCTGCAATCGTATGGACATCACAGAACTATTTTGCAGTTTGCATTATTTTCAGACATTCGGATAGCTTGAATTGTGTTTTCTTTTGGTGGTTTTCGTCTTTGGCGTTTGTTCCTATTAAAGGTTTTACTTCAGTTTCTTGTATGGCAACATTGGTTTGAATACATTCTGCAATTTATTTCGTGTGCGGCATAACCCAAGGGCTCAGGCACAAAGATGGTAACACGAGCTATATGCAAATTTACAGCGGGTGCACACTAGGGTGGGTCGTCAGAAAAAAAAATTGCTTTCACAATAGCTGAATTCTGGTGCGCTAGTGTGTGCTGAGTCCGAAAATGACAATATTTTTTTTGATTTGGAGACGTTTTGAAGTGCCGCCTTGACACAAACTGAAGTCATGTTCTCAATTTTTTAGATTAAATTTGGTAAATCTCAGTGTGAATTCATTTTGACATCTTTATTTGGTAAATATTCGGATTTCCCATGTACGATTGGTCTAAAATATTTATCTTACGTGTTGGTCAACCAAAACACGCTTAAAATTAGCTATGTGGAACCTCCTGGCTACACGTAAATGCTCCATCTTTTTGAGTGGAATTTACAACTACATGCTTAATTCGTGGCTTTTAAATCGCTTAAAAGACATGCATAAAACAGAGCCAATGTGTGAAAATAAAACAAATAAACGTGAATTTTGGACATGAGTTTCACAAATTATAGCACAAGTTTGGTTTCACTGTCGGTAAGACAAAATTATGGCCGATGATGAGGCTGGAATCAGGGGCTCAGAGAGTGTCAGATGGGAGATGTAACTGCACACAACTGAATAGTACCTACATTTGGCAAGGGTATGACGTATATTATTATAGCCTCAGAGACCGTCCCACCTCCTAACGTGGGGCGAGGCGGCCCAGCTGAGCGGCCCAGAGAGGGAAGGCCAAGCGGGGCGACTCGCGGTATAAAGTCGTCACTGCGACAAAGGAACTGGACACTGAGAAAAAGAAGCGTGGTGGCAGTTACCGAATCTCCTGGTAGAAATCCAAAAGAGGGAAGCTGGGTGCATCAAATAATGAAGAGAGCGCCAATGAAACTTGCGAAAGAGATTACCCCCATCACATTATTGCGACTGGCAGGACGATGAGGGAATCCAACGAGAATGATGTTTCGAAGAATCTTCGCGACCTGTCCAATTTTTCGGAAGTTCGTGATAGGTACGACATGGCAGACCGTGCGGCAGCTCCATTCCTGTCTCCTGAACGTTTGCACTTGTGGACTATGGATTCTGTCATAATACAATTAAGTGAGATCTTTATGCGATAAATAAGGACGGCAACGGTACAGTTGGGTCAATTGCACTGCATATCCGAGAACAACATGAAAAAACAAATGAGAAACTATGGGTCTTTGCTATGATGGAGGCCGTTTTGTGGGAATGAAGGGATCCATGATAAATAAAGCTAAATTCTAGGATACGAGTTTAAAGATGTTAATGGAGGACACTGGACACGTCAGGGACCCAGCACTTTTAAAAGGCCCATTGAAAAGCCATCTAAGGAGATCTGATCTCGATGCCACTCGTTACAATACAAGCCGTACCTGCAGTTCTCCCTTAACTATAACTAAACTTACAATCATCGTCATTTGAAATTATTCAAGCGGATCAGCGATACCTATCTGTACACATATTGTCAAGCTGTTTAGCATAGCCCTTCCGCTGTTTTAGCAGACCTTATAGACTCAGGACCAGGTTCTCTTCATCAAGCCCGGTGGCTCGAACTCGCGAACAAGCTGTTCCGTCTGCATGTGGCCACTGCAGGACCAACAGCTGTACTAAAACGTTAAGGGAATATTTATGTGACAAATGTTAATCAAGTGAAAGGAAGCCTTATAATTAATATAAATAATTCATGTTTTGGAAATCTTATTTTAACTAAAAAACGGAATAAATACCCGACCGTTTCGCGTTTATTGCTTTTGTCACTAGGGTGGCTCTAAGAGTTAACAAGAACTAGTATGTACAGATTATCGAGGACGTATCTAGAAGTATATGAGCCTATTACTAATAAAACGATCCTAATGCGTACTTGTTCCGTTATACATGTACATACTGTCATCGCACCTGAGAATTCAGTCTGTAATTATAAACTCCTTGTGTCATTCATTGTCATTAAGCGGAATTTTACATGTCGATATTTCGAATCGGCCTATCAAGTATGGCGCGCGTTCCACCCCCCCCCCTTCAACTGAGGACTTCAGCCCCACTCTGACGAAGAAGTGGGTCAAATCCAGGGATAAAATTTGTATTTATTGGTTTTTGATGCTACTTAAAGCGAGGTTTTCCAGCTCAGCCCTCCCCCACAAACCTGTTCGTCTGGAGAAAGCTTACGCCACCTGTACCTTCGAGCAATTTTTAGAAAGATGCAAAAATGCTATTAAAAACAGGAGCCGGCACCGCCTCCGCCACCGCTCATAAATGATTAGGACTGGCATCAAGCCGGCCACATTGGCAGCACCCTCAGGCCGGCAACCAGCAATCTGGCAGTCTACTTCATTATACAAACAAAACGATATGTTAACCCCGAACTTGTGTTGAGCCCGGCATGAGACCGGCAGAACCTAAGTTAAGACACAGCTCAGGCCCGCTGCGTCCTGAATTTTGGGCCCGGCCCAGGGGTGCGTAAAATTGCTTTGGGTGGCCCCGACCAGGCGTGGCACAACAAAAAGACCCCGGCCCAGCTGGGGTAATTTTTGTATGTATCCCCAGCTGAGCTATATAATTATAAATATAGCAATCGGATCGGTGCCTGTAGCCAGCGCCACCTGTTAAAGGAAAACGACACTGGTAGTAGCAATATAGGTGTCGCATCACACCAAGCGTGATGGCGTTCATTAATATAACCCAATTTCACATTTGCGTTAAGGCAATTTACCTACAAACCTAAATTACACACCTAAACCACACACCTAAATTAATCTCACGTTAACACACCTAACCTAACCTTACCCTTGGAGCCATTTCAAATTATTTCTAAAACATTTCTATCGTTCATATCCTCAATATGTTGCCTACATTCTCGGTGATTGTAAATCATTTTTGGTGATAAATAGTCGTTTCGGTGATAGGATTTAATTTATTTCCACTTTGTGTATAAAAACAAATTAACTATCACATTGCGCCATAAATGACCGCAATTGCCAATAACCACTGGAAAGTTTGCTGAATGCCCCCGATTTTCTACTATTTATAGTATTGTAATTCTTTCAAAAGGGTTTTTTTTTTTTTCCCCCCCGGCCTGGAAATCACTAGATCCTCTGACGTCAGTAGGAATCCAATGATGAAAATACACAAGGGCTTGGGTCCGTCTGGGTCCGGGGACAAAAGCCTACTTTACTACTAGATAACTGGTATATACCTACATTTTTTCGTCGGAAATATGGGTGAAACTAAATCATTTGGAATCAAGAGCTGAAACGCAACTGCTTAATTAAAAAATGTAGGTGATCATACATACCCGACTGACGTGATTATGGATATCGTGATTGAAGAATTACATTCTTATGTGATTTTGTACGGAAACAGTATTTTCTAAGGATTATCACTTAGTTCACAGGAAAGGCATTCTTTAATGATTTTACGCAATTTGCCCCGGTACCACATCAAAATGCAACATTTTTTCCCGACCTTGTCCATAAGGACAGAACACTTTACCCCTGGCCCGGCGCCGGCTCCGTGGTCCTGAAACTTGCATTTCTAGTAGGCAATTACTTTGCGATGAAAGCCTAGGCATTAACGCGGAAGGGTAGAGGAGGAGATCATCGTTGCCAAGAAGTTAAGTTGAATAAAGCAAGAAACAGATTTCATGAAAAGAATCTGGAGGATACGGCCAGTTCGTTGTTCCAAAGATGGACTTCGGTGCGAGCGATTCAGGGACAATGATTGATTGGATTGAGGATCTGAAGACCGAACCACCTTTCACTGCAGGACTGCCAAAAGAGGAGCTGAGGAAAGCTTCTGATCGTATCTCTTGGTGTTTTCACCGTATCCATGTCACTCACTAGGTGTTGACTGTAGGAGAGATGGGTGAAATGAATTAACCCAAGCGTCCAAAATCAAGAAAGGGCACGCATCGTCGACACGCCCTTATTTTTGAAGAGCTGGAAGACACGAGTGGAAATACCAGCGGTTGAAAAGCAAGAGC
Organism: Semibalanus balanoides; assembly: GCA_014673585.1. NCBI lineage: Eukaryota > Metazoa > Arthropoda > Thecostraca > Balanomorpha > Balanidae > Semibalanus > Semibalanus balanoides. Next base: position 7,460 of record VOPJ01003227.1, read on the forward strand.
GGCTTCTTCTAGTGGTCGGCCATCTAGTGAAACTAAACTCAGACTAGCATGAAGCGCTTAGCACGAATATTTTTGTGCTGAATATTGAATTTTATGTGAATTGAGCGTTGCTCGGTGAAATACCTACTGTGAGGCAATTGACATGTTTAAATGTTTCATTTGTAAATTATTGACTTCGGAATGATGGGCGGAGATACATGTGTTCAAGGTTATTTTTTTAGTTCGGTTTATTCGTTGACTGATAGTGAATCTGACTGGGATATGCTTTGAATCAACACCTGGAGTCAGATTGCCTTATGTTCAGCTTTACATTTAAATTGTAGGGCTATTGCCATTATTTGTCAATTGCTTTAGTAACTTCTGCAATTGAAACGGATGGAAATGTGGCATACTCAAACCATCTGAATTGCTTTTTTGACTTTTGACGGTATAAAAGGCGGTTTGGACAGCTTCCGTACCTAAAAAACGAAAATTGGATCCCTTGCGCTTTACAAGTTTCACTCCATAGATGGCGGTAGTGCGTTTGGCCTTAAGGCTCTCCGTATCTAAGCCAGGATTTAACGAAACTATCGGTGTTAGCGTTAAACTAGAGCTGGACATTACAGCAAATTGGCACACGGCGATTCGAAACTACGATGTTTTCAGAGTTGTCTGAGATGTTCTTCATAATCTGTTGTTCCTGCATTTTCGTCCAAAATGTTGTCAAAGGGGGCTTCAGTTTTTTGCCTTGGCGGCACTTCAAAAACGCCATTCAAAAATTAAAAAATGTTTTGTGATTTTCTGAATCAGCACATTCCTACGCACCAGAAACTAACTATTGTGAAGCGATTGCTGAAATTTGATGTCTCGACGACCCACCCTAGACTGCACAGTGGTGGATTTTCCGATTTAGCGCGCATATATTCATGTGGGTCGCTTACCGTAACCGAAACATAACTTCAGGTACTTTTGGCCTCTGAAAACGATTTTGATGTTGAAAAGGGCTCACAAGCAGTTATCATTTGGAAAACTCGTGTCATTTTTGTTTTTGGAAGAAAGCGCTACATGAGCCTGAAATTCTCCCTTCCGCATAAATTCACCGGGGTCGTTTACGACACTCAAAATTTATCCTGGGGTACTTTTGAGCGCTGAAAGCAAATTTTGCGTTACATTTTACATCAAAATTACCATTACAATTAAAAGTACAATTAAAAGTACAAGTTACCATTACAATTAAAAAAAATAAATGCGTTTAACCATTACTAATCTAGTAAAAATCGTAAATGCGTTTAAACCGCGCCCAGATGGGCCTCCGAGAAAACTTCGCCATGGTGGGGGGTCAAAATGACCCCCCTTCTAACTCGAAAAAGAAAAGGAATAGGAAGACGCAGAAAAAAAGTGTTCGAAAGCTCTCAACATGTACATTCGAAGTTACGAAGACTGTTTTTGGATAAGGTCAATATTGAGGTCACCGCTCACCAGAGCAGGGTCGTCGCCACCAGATTTTACCTGGGGGGCAAAGTCGAAGGGGGGGCCTCCTCCGGGGGGGCCTCCTCTCCCAGGGGGCCTCCCTGGCTGTAGGAGCATCCATCAAGCTGGGGCTACTATAGCGATACCGATGTTAGTTTGCTTTTATCCCCCTTTCCAAGGCGTGTAATTATCAGAGGCCCTCAAGAGCGCATGTTAAAGTCGATTTTTCCATGTTGTATTACATACTACAGAGCTACCATTTGAAGAAATTCATTCATCAGAAAGAACGAAAAGCATATATAAGGCCAAGCGCGTAGCCAGGATTTCGTTCTGAGGAGGGGGTGCTTTGAAAGGACCCCTTCCCGAATTTGGAATGGGCCCCATTCCCAAGCGTTGAAAGGGTCAAACAAAACGGCTGAAAAGGCATGCTACAAAGATGGAGAATGCAGTATGGAAGGCATGGCATGAGCCATACTAACTTTTAGAAGCTGGAATTAATAATCTGAGGGTCTGTCCTTTCAACGTTGAAGCCAGTGACACCAGTTTGAAATCAGCTTTTCCAACTTTGAATATTTGTTGGGAGGTGGGTCAAGTCCTTAAACTCTTGGAATTGCGGAAAAGTAATGTGGTTGGGACCTTTTTTAGGTACCATTTGTATGGTCTCATAGAAACAAGGATATTTTTTTTATTATATAAACTCAAACAAAAAAGAATACAAATGCGAAATGAACTCAGAAATGATTTAAAACTAAAACAATTAAGCTCAGGTCCTTGTGGTTGTGACGTCACAACCTAGCTTAAGTCAGCGGCACTTCCTGCACGACGGTGACAAAACTTTTCCCCCTTTAACTCGAAAACTAAAAGGGCTAGAAAGGCGCAGAATAGAGCTTGCGAACGCCCTCAACAAGCAGATTCTAAGCTACTTAAAAAAAAATGAGGTCACCAGAGGTCATCAAAGGTCAGATTTTCAAGTTTTTGGTTTTTGCTTCGAACTCATCAAATATCTCGTGAACTACGAAAGCTAGGAACAAACGGAAAAAGCAGTCGAAAGCTTTTGAAAAATGTAATCGAGGATATGATTTCAGATTTTAGCACAGGACAATGGTTTAGGCTCCAGAGGTCATCAAAGGTCAAAAAAGTTTTTTTTTTTGCAAAACAGTTTTCACAATAGCTTTTTACCTAATAAATACAAGGCAATAATTTTGACATCATCGTGTTTGTCTCGTCAAGGCGCTTTGTCTCATATTAAATTGGACCAGGTATGGTCATTTTAAAAATTTAACCTCAGGTCAAGGTCAAGTGGTGACCCAAGTAGGTCATGTTGCATATTGAAAGACGTGCCTTGATGAGACAAACACAATGGTGTTGACTGTTGGTTTCACTCATCTATCTTCATTGTGTCAAGAGTTATTAACCAACAACTGTTGTTGACCTTGAATGACCTCGGATGACCCGTAGGGGTCACTGAACAAAAATGGCACCTAGGTCTTCAAGAATGGCTTATAATAGCATGATCCAAAATGATTTTTTTCTACTAGAAACATATATTTTCGTCAAAAATGAACAAAAACAGAAACAAAAACAAAAAAGGAATTAGATTTCTATCTTGCGTATCATTGGAACAGGAAACATTCGAATATTTCCCCATTGACTATAATGGTGAGGTCACGAAATTGACCCGACCTTAGGTCACTGAAATATGGAATAAAAAATATATATGAATTGTACATATATATGACCCTATGAAATTCTGTAAGTGTAAAACCGATCATCCAAAAACTGTGACTGTGGTACGACAAACTTTTTTGGAGTTGGGGTCACGTGACCTTGTCTGGTGTCCTGACCTGAGATGACATCAGGTTAATACGTTTACTTAATGTGGGGAAGACGCCGTTTTTCCGCTATCCTCGAGAGAAAAAAATGAGGGGATGTCTCAACACCTCCTCCTCCCGGCACGGCGCGGGTTAGGCTTTGCAAGCCCAGCCACAAGTCACTAGGTTGTGACGTCACCAACAGAATCAAGAATATTTATAAATAAATAAGAAAAGTTAACTGCTCGATTTAGGAAGGAAGGTGATTTAAATTGTGATTAAGAAGTTTACCGAAAAATCGAGAAAAATACGCTGCACAAAAACCTAATGGCTGTCTTAAAAAGTGCTCTTTTCCACTTAAAAGTGCGGCAAAAAGTGATATAGCTAACTGTTTTGCCCCATTATAGATTTATATAAAGTAACAACCCATAAGCAAAACAAATAAATGCACCACAAAAAGGTGCGAATTTGTAATTTAGTTTTAACCCGCACACAATTTAATTGGTATTGCAGTTGGGCCGCGAGGCGGCGCGAAAATTTGGATTTTGCTGTCGGACAGGGGCCTCATGAAGGCTAGGTCAGACCAGGGGCACATACATTGGGGAGATGGGGCTATATCCCCCTTATAATAGTCAGGGCTAGGCTAGGACCTAGATCAGATATATTATTAAAATATATATTAATATATATATATAATATATATATATATATATATTTATTTATATATATACATATAAATATATACATATATATATATATATATATAATATATATATTCTTTGATACAGAATGTCATTGACAGTATTGCACTTTTTGACTTGGATACTTTTCGATTGAGTTTTTGTAATTTGTAAAGTTTCCTTATCTTCAGCGGACTGTGGTCAATATCTCATGATTGTTCATATAATACTTAGTACATTTTGGTCGACGTTTCCGATTGATATTTAAGAACCAATAATTCTTCAAAGAGATTAATAATTACAATTACACTTCCATAGTACCACAGAGTGAAAACAAAATGAAGGTGATGGTATGCCGTACGCATGACTATTTCACAAATTAGCATGATTGAAAACATAAGCATACAAACACAAACTCACATAGCAACATCACACAAAAGACAGCTGTGAGCGAGGGATTGATGTGAAACCTATCTTTCGACGTTTCACGTAAACATAGCTTCACAATACAAGCATATATACGACTCAATCGAGTTTCTACTATTGCATTCAATACATACAAGAAGCTATATGCAGTTTGTCAACACATACAATCCCTACAGGGTTCACACCACCCAAGCGCCAAAGTGAGATTGTGTGTTCACGTGTTTGAGTGGTGGTTTGTAACCGGTTTGTATTGGCTCTTGAATAAATAAGACCGTAGTGGTCATTGATGGGCGTCAAAACGTTTTTTGTGTTTTTCTTTTAGGATTTGTGAGTATGGGTTTGATGGTGCTCCGCTGATCCAGTGTTCCACTGGTCCCCGGTCTGTTCCCCTTTAAGTGCAATGGTGAGTCTCCGCGTCAAAGTCGTGGTGGTCGCACCAAGGTAGTATACGTTACGAGGCCTACAATCCTCGTGAGGGCAACTGAATATGTACACTACGTTGGTGCGGTTAGAAGGCTTTGTCGCGATGGTATTGTTTTTCATGACTAGCTGGCGTGTCTTTTTGCTCTGGTAGTATATGTTAAGCTATACACGTTCACTGTCATTTGCACATTTTACATTTTTCTTCAAAATGTCTTTGAGAACTTTTTCAATCAGTTTTTGTACTGGTTGTTCATATTTTTGTAGTAGATTGATTGTACTTTGCCTGTTGTGTCTCTGTTAGTTTGTGTTTGTTGTTGTTTTTCCAGTTGTTTGTTTTATTTCCTGGTCAATCTCAGAGTTAGCGTAGGCCATTATCACGAGTAATTGTCCTGACTCTATTGAGTTCAATGTCCATCAATTCGTGAGTAGAAGCTGGTTTTTGAGGCGCTCGGGCAATAAACGCTCGGAGTACATCTTTGTTTATACTTGACGGACATTCGCTCTTTGCGTTGAGTGTGTTTTCCCGTGTTGGTAGGCTGACATATACGCTAGTTATGTACTTGTTTGGGTAGCCTCCAACAATTTACATAGAAATGCCAAACAGTTGTCATGGTGTTCTCATAAGTGAACTTGAGGACAGAGTTCCTTCTCAAGTTCTGCGATGATGGACAAAAATATGGTTTGGTCCATTAACTTTCTATGAAAGCGTCGTCTCATAACCGACAGTAGTTTGTCGTGTGATCTCTGGGTTGTGGGAAAGCCTTTTCTCAACATGAGCCATGTAAAAATTCCAAAAAGAGGACCAAGAGGGGAGCCCCATCGCGACGCCCATCTTTCTGTGTATATAGAATTACCCATCCCGGTCCGGCGAAATGGGGAACTTTAGTACAGGCTACTAGGAGGTTTTTTAGAATGTATGGAGAAAGTGGCAAGTTTTATCTAGTCCGTTGCTACTTTTGTGTATACTTCATCAATAATAATTGGATGGCTGCATCAACTGGTACATTGTGAAGCAGGCTTTCACATCGATTGAAGCGATTTCACCTTGGGGCTTTTTTATGCGTAATAAGTCTAAAAATTCGTCAGTAGAGTTAATGCTATGCTTACATGGAAGGTAGGGTTTTAAGATTGTATTAAGTTTCTTCGCTAGTCTATATGTAGAAGTACAAACTTGTGAGATAATGGGCCTGAGAGGATTGTCTGCCTTATGTGTTTGACTGTGCCTAGGGTACCCTGGGGTGTAATCACCAAGAAATAAGTTTCAAAATGTACGCCCACCCATCAACGCGTTTGCACTTTCAATACATTCGTTACTTCGGCTTTGTGTTTTCTTTGTTGGGTCTTCTCTTATCGGTTTAAACTTTGTCTCGTCAGACAATATCGTGTTGAGTTTCTTGTTATATTCTTCCTTGTCGAGTATGACAAAGCAGGATGACTTATCAGCACGTCTCACAACGATGCGTGGATCCTCTTTCAGTTGCTTTCCGGCTTCACGTAACTCCTTAGTAAGAAGTTTACTGTAGTCACTACCTCGAAGTTTGCTGCCTTCACCTGCGAGTTGGCCTTTTAAATCTAGGTGCACAGATATTTCATCTTTAGCTTCAAGTCGCAGTATATTCTGGTAAAGGAGTTCCAATTCAGTCTGTTTGTCTACAATGTTCCGTTTGCTCTGGAAATGACAATTGAGGCCTAGATTGAGTAGTTTGTGTTGGGCTTCGTTCAATTCAACTGAAGAGAGGTTGATATATCCTTGTCTCTTTCCTTCTGGTACTTAAATATTCCCACCGTAGAGTTTAGAGAGCTTCTGTGTCACTTTAACTTTATCAGCATGTTAACTGTTCTCGGCTTTCTCATCTAGGTATGCTAAAAGTATCTTTTTAGTGTCACTTTCTATCTGGCTATTCTTTAGCACTTCACTTAACGTAGCAACTTTCTGTTGAAGTTTTTCGATAAGTTCTTGTTTCGATTTCAGTTGATGTTTCACTAAGTTTCGTTGAAATTCTGCAATTGACATATTTTACACTGTAGAGGGAACAATATAAAAACTTTACTAAGCATATTTCTTAAAGGGAATATTCACCTTGAAAAAAACGAGAAAAAGTTCATAAATGCATCGAAGAGAAGCAAAAAAATTAAGTATAATATTACTAGTAAGTCAAAGAAACCTATATTACGCGGCAAAAAGCAAATTAAAATGTTCAATATTTGGTTGATAATTCATATTTTTTTCCTCAAGTAATGCGAAATCACTAGGCTGAGAAGCACGCAACGTCATTGATTTAGTAGGGATCGTGTCGTATCATTGTACTTGCCCAAGTACTTGTTGAAAGATACCGGAAAATAAACGCTTTGAAAACCATCACAGTACTTGCTTTAAGTAGGTATTCGCACTATAGATTTAACTATGAAAGTGTAGTGTCCGCCATCGCGCTCATGTCCGTACTCTGGGCGGCTGGCTGGGATTGTGTCACAAGGTCATGCCGGGCGGCTGCGCGCGGGCGGCCAATTCAACACAGCGGCACGCCGTACTGGTGAGGTGGTTCGCGTGGTGGGGAGGGGACAGGATCAACCATTTGTACGCGAGCTGGAACGTTCAGCCAGCCGACTGACGCTACGCATGTACGCACAGAACGTTGTTTAGAAAATGTTTTTATAGAAGATTTAACATCAAAAATCACTATGCATAGCATTACCTGACAAGTTCATTCTCTGCTAGTAAAAAATAATGAGGTACTGAAGCAGTATTTTTTGTCCAGCCACTTACACTTCCCACAAGCTCTTACGTCATCTGTGCGTCATATCATACGTCAGCTCAGCCAAAAATCAACCAATCCAGCGATTTGGTTACCGGGTAATACCCGCGTCCCGACTTTTAGGAGCTTTAAATATTAAAATAATTAAGAGGTTTCTTGGAAAATGTGAAAGCGTCACAAGTCATTTTCGAGCATGCGCCACAACTTGGCTATCTCAACTCAAAACCTAATGTTAAGGTGAACTATTCCTTTAAAGGAATCGTTTCACTTCTCTGAAAGTTGTCCAACTGTACGCCGCTGTGGTGCAAAATATGAAGATTGCTATGCCGAACACGATTCTGACATTTGTTCTACTAACAGTGCTCAATTTCAGAAAAAACTAAAGTTTTAGTATTTGTCTGATGAGTCATATGAAGGAAATTTTGTTGAAATTAGAAAAAAAAACTTCACGCTGCCAATATGTATGACTAGTGTCATGGTAATGTAATAGCCAAAATGTAAAACAAGTCTACTTTCATCAAACATTGATAAAAAGGGATACGACATCGCTTTAGAGGCTACCCTAATACACTAGGGCCTTATTTTTTCAGATGTCAAAACCAAACTCAAATACTTTCGATTAGACCTCTGTTGGGTGTTTAACTTCTATAATACTTAATTTTAATGGAAATCCAACAACCTGGCCCATCTCAACTCAAATCTTATGTAATGTGAAACATCCCTTAATCCGTCCAGTAAGGTACAAGGAGCCAAAGTCCGATGAGTTCTTCGAATTTGAATGAACTTTTTTTTTAAATTTACCCCCGATGCCCAGGTATATATATATATACATATATATATATAGATATATATATATAATATACTATATATATATAAATATAATAAGATTCAACTGGCGGATCCAGACCTGGGCATAGGCGGTAAATTTCAAAAAAGTGTCATCAAATTCGAAAAAAAACTCATCGAATTTGGTTTCCTGTACCTTACTGAACGGTTTAAGACAAATATGCCTTTGTAAAAGTTTATTATATTTCCCTCTACAGTGTAAAATATGTCCAATTTCGTCAATTTCAGGCAATATGGGGGGCTAACGCCCCTGCCGCCCCCCTGGATCCACTAGTGATATATATATATATACACAGATTTTCCCATTCCGCTTTATGACAGTGATTATTTAAAGTTGCAACGATTTTTCTACCCGGTGAACTAAGCAACTGTAAATGGAAACCGACGAACATACGAGGGTAGCGTGCAAAGATAATTACTTTCCCGTACATTTGTTTTGCTAAAATGAAGCCTGCAAACACCACAGGTCTTCGTTATTCGCGTAGCTTATATGGTTCTGGCTTACACGCGAGCGTGTGGTAAAAGGTTTTATCATATGTCTCAGTATGTTTAAAGCATTAGCGCGAGCGTGTGGTAAAAGGCTTTCAGCTCTCAGAAAATAAATGTTAAGTCAATTAGTCAAAGCTTTCGGCCCGCCGGGCATTTTACATTTTACCAAAATATTTTTAACGCAATTTTAAAAACGGAGGTTGACATATGATAGAATAAATACCACACTTAGGCCGATATAATTTATTTAGGACCTCGGATGTTGTAGGATTTTCCACCCTCGACCTGCGGTCTCGGGCGGAAAATCCAACAACGACCTCGGTCCACGTGATCGATAGACACAAGAATGGAAGGCATAATTTACACACTGTATTGTCTTAGAATATTTACAGTACATGATTTTAAATAGTAGACTTCACTCCATAATTACATAATGTAAATATAATGTAAATATAATTCCATAATGTAAATATGGCAACCTGTAAATAAGGCACTTATCACCTACGCTTACGTTGCATAGCATATTGTTTGCGCTATTGTTGTTAGATATCATTCGAGATATGACTCATGTCTGCCACAGACAAAACAAAAATAACACACAAAAGTGTCACATAACCACGTTTCTTTCGGTGTTCCGTGTTGATAGCTACATCTGTCGGCGGTATTTCACGGGATATCGTCCATCCCGCTCCGTCGGCCGACTTCATTGAGTCAGTGAAATGGACTTGAAGGACCTGCAGATGCGCTGAGTCGGCACACCACTGGCTACCTGGTCTTTGTTTCCGCCCCATTGACCCGGGTCTTTAGACGGAGCCCGCGCGGCCCCAGGTGACAATAGGGGACGTACTGTCGCCGCGGCCCGGTGACGGTTTCAGAGGTGTCCCGGCGGTCGTTGGGCCGCGGGTCGGTGTCCCTCCGGTCGGCGACAAAGACGGACCGTACTTCACAGAACACCGCTGCTGAAGAGTCACTGGGAGCTCATCAGGTGGATACACTGGCGAGCATAGTTCGCTCAGGTGGACACAGTGGCAGGCATAGTTTGGTCGGAAGGCCTCAGCATTCATCGGTCAACCAGAGCACTCGAAAGGGAGCCTCTGTGTGAATGGTTGTCAACTTGATTTATTTCCAAATACTGTATAGATTTAGGATGCTTTGGCCATTATTATATGCATTGTATCCTTCTTGTAGTTATTGTTTAGTTTATTTTGGGTTATTAGCGTTCTAAAAGTTAGCTATTAGCCGTTTTCACGATGGCTTATTTTGCACGAAATGTTTTAAAACATTTTAAGATGTTTTAAAATGTTTCAGTAGTAGCCGTCTTCACGATGGACAAATGAGCGATAAATGTTTTAACCCTCGCTCTACGGTGCCGTAGGGCGAGGGTTAAAACATTTTTTTTTCGCAAATTAGTCCATCGTGAAAGCGGCTACAACTAAAACATTTCAAAACATTTTAAAATGTTTTAAAACCTTTTAAAATGTTTTAAAACATTTCGCGCAAAATAATCCATCGTGAAAACGGCTATTATAAAATAAACGTCACAATGCATCGCTTTAGTTTGGCTGTCATAGCAAATCTCCCCTTCTCATACCTACCTATCATCGGAACCTTTCGGGTTTCGGTACTGAAAATTTTAATTCAGTTCAAACGTCAAATTTATTAAGTAATCGCCAGTGGAACCCATGCTTTTCGTCTCAGAAAACATTTTGAGTCGTAACAGAGCACAGTGCCGTTATTCGTCCGACCAGATGTGCGTGCTAATATTTTAACAGCATATTGCTAGCCCACTGACACTAAAGGACGCTTGGTTTTTAGCACCGAAGCCATGCTGGTTAGTCAACGCTTGAATCACCGCACTCATATTCAGCATAACTTCAGCGAACCGGGCCCGAATCACTCCGATCAAACGCAGTCTGTCCAGACCCTGTGCCTCGATCGCCGCGTGTCACTGCGTCGCCATCACCTGCCGGCATCGCCATCTCAGACGGCGTCATCCACGACCACCGGTCCGACGGCCTGTTACGTCACCACGTGTGACGTCACCCAAGGCCCGACATCGCCGCTACCAAGGCCAGACACGTATGTCCGGCGGGCGATGCCGGCACAATGTGACGTCATTCACGGCGGCCAATTGCGTACCGGGTATTCCGAACCGCTTCGTGCTAAGTCACGGCCGACTTCTCGCGGTTACCGAGTGGTTCTGCTGAGAATTCGTGCACCATGAGCTGGCGGCACGGTGTGAGCAACACTGTAGTCATGGCTGGGGCTGATCGTTTCCTGATATATGAGTCATGTGGGATGTTGTGAGTACTGAGTTTAAAGTTTTTAGCTTAGTTGTGTACAGTGGTGGACCTTGATGTGTGAGTGTGTGTGTGTGTGTTATTTGTGGAGAGGGCTTTAGCGCGTTGAAACTGTCAAGCGCCCCTCCAATCCACGCTTGTTCAGCGTATTTACGTTCAGCATATTTGCGTCGCACACTATAGTTAAAACCGATCTTCTATAGATAAGAAATAACTTGTTGGATACTGACTGTTGCATTATCGCCTAGTACGTTGTCGATCGATGCATTGTGGGAAAACGCGAACTTATGAGTCTCACGGTTCGCAGACGTCGTCTGCAGGGAAATAAGACTTCTTTCACGCTCAGCAAAGCATTGCAGTAGCTGCACATATAGGTGGCTTCGAGCTGGTCAGGTAGCTCCTGCGAGTGGCGTAGAATTTAGAAATCATCTTATATGTGGAGCCTAGTTAGCGCCATCTCCTCAATTATGTTAAAGGGACTGTCCCACCCAGGGACGCAGGAAGCAGGGTCGTAACCACCATCTCAAAGTTACTGGGTACACTTTCTGACGACAAGTTTTAAGTCCTGTCCTAAATATACCCCCCCCCCCACAAAAAACGAGTGCTGAGTTTTTGATCTTTTCTTTTTCACTTGTATTAGTTTTGAGTCTTTTGTATACAGCTGCGCAATTCATTAGGGTCTGTCGCGTCTCCCTAATGCCGATGGCACAGCCTACATCAAAGCCTCATGTTGTTATAGTTGCGCCCAAACCGGGGCGCCACGGCTCTAATGGCAGCAGGGCACCTTTGGTCGGTCGGAGGCCTGCCCAAAAGCTTTGATTTTAGGTGTCCTCCTACAGAAGGCCAAAACTCAGTGAATGTTTATTCTTACATCAAGAAGTTATCGAAAACAAGTTACTTTGTACTTATTATTTCATATTATTTAAATATAATTAAATAGCCGTTTTCACGATGGCTTATTTTGAGCGAAATGTTTTAAAACATTTTAAAATGTTTTAAAATGTTTCAGTGGNAAACATTTCAAAACATCTTAAGATGTTTTAAAACATTTCTCGCAAAATAATCCATCGTGTAAACGTCTACTAAAACATTTCAAAACATCTCAAGATGTTTTAAAACATTTCGCGCAAAATAATCCATCGTGAAAACGGCTAACGTGTTATTTTCAGTCATTGTGGTAAAGCCATGGCGCTGATGTATGCCCCCTTGCTCCGCCCCTGTTCGGCCCCCAATCGTTTTGGAAAAATCAACACCGCTGCGTTCACTACTGCTTTATTGATACTTGATTTGACTGGCAATAGACTCGGCTATGAAACTGAAGTCTCACGTTTTTCTTATTATTATTTTATGAGAAAAACAAATTATACTTTCAGAAGTTTTTAGATGTTTCAAAAACGGAATATGTATGATACAAATTTGTTCGATGTATAGGTATGTGTAGTGTACCACATTTTAAGTTTATTCGAGTAAAGCTGACTGACTTATGACCTTTCAAAGACAAAAATCGACCACTTTCCACGGTATTACGATGCATAACACATGCAATTCCGTTTCTACATGATTCTTCGAACTCTATGAAACCAACATTGTTCTAATACGGTCATTATTCGCGCTCTAGACAATAAACGAACCGATAAACATGTATTACAACGACCAATGACCGTAATCAGAAGTTATTTACTATAGATACTTGTATATGAGCTAAGCCTCCGATTCGGTGAATCACTATTCACATCGCCATTTTTATCATGAGCGGCAGCGAATCAAGCGGAGCCTGCTAACGTTGGTTTGCTGGCTCAGTGAGTCTGCCGGCATATCCACGTAGAACGCGCACCACTAGCTGCGCTGCGGCTCAGGAAAACAAATGACGAGGCGCTCCGCCGGGTCGAGGGTATAGCTCTTATACATGAATAGCGATTGCAAAAACAAAAGCAACCGTGATTTCAATTTTGATCGCTGTCACGAAGCGCTAAGCACTGATTTTGGTACCGTCGTCAAACTAAGCTGTCAAATGGTTCTGGACCGGCTTGAGCGTGAACCGTGAGCGGCGACCACGACGGCGACGCCACCACCACCAGATTCATTAAAATGTCAACCAATACAATTTTGTAATTAAAATGTCGGAAAGAACTGACAAAAATTACTGAAATTACTGATACGATAAATTCATGTATGTTTTTCTCAAAAGTATTGTTCACCTTTATATGCTTATTTTAAAGCTCAGTGGCATGCTTTGGAATGCAGATGACAAGTCATTGCAAAATATTCGCCTCAAAATTGGGAGGTTGAGTCCCTGATAAAAAGTTGTGAGGGCAGCTGGGGCAGCTGCCCCCACAGTTCCTGCGTCCTTCTTGATCTGTTTTCGCAGCGGAAACGTAAGGAAAATTACATACTGTCGCCTCAAATATCCACCATGGGCTATGGCCCATGGCTGCTTATTTTGAAAGATAGGTATTATTTACATGCTGCACCTCTAATATACAAATCATCAGAAATTGCATGTCATTCTATAAAAATCGCGTGTATTGAATACTTTCTGTCACAATATCAAAGGTAGCCAAATAGCCTAGCCGCAGGCCATTGTCGGCCCGCATCTATGAACATGGCTATGTTTGAAAATTGTTAAGTCAGTTTTTACATGTTTGGAAATTGTAATCCAGCACATTCTTTATCAATGCGAAGTGAATGCAACTTCGCCTGGTTGTTACTAAATTTAAATGTCTCCTTGATTTATATTTTTATATTTGAAAAGAAGGCAAAAAGATTTGACTCGTGCATCCCTATTGACTTCTCCGCACATTTGAAACTTAATAAATTCATGTTAAATTCTTTAATTTTTACTGGGTACAGTCCCCAGTCAATTTTGGGCCTTTGAATTTTACTGGGTACAGTGTAACCAGTGTACCCAGTGGTCGTTACCAGAGGTGGGCAAACTTCCGCTACTTTACAAGTTCCGTTAGTAACGGAGTAGCGGACTATCAAGACCGTTACTCCGTTATTTTATTAAGAAACTGTTTTTGCAATAACGGTGTACCGATATCGTTACTCCATCAGGTTCGGGTCCGATCCGATCGGATATGATCATATCTGGTTCGATCCGATCCGATCTGGGTCCGATCAAAAAGTAACGGTGTACCGTTCTTGGTAGTCCGCTACTCCGCTACTAACGGAACTAGTAAAGTAACGGAAGTTTGCCCACCACTGGTCGTTTCGCCCATGAATAAAAGTACATTCTAGGAAATATGTATAACATATGTAACATAATATATCAAGTGTGAAAACAAAGATCATTCAATTGCTACGCTGGTAATCCACAATAAAGAAAATAACCACCGAGAAGATATAGCAACCATCATATGAATCGTGTCACCGTGTAGTGTGAATCTCGAATCTCTGTAGAGTTTAGTGAGTGTAGCAGCGCTTGTCGTGGTCACACTGTGAGAAATAGGTACCACAGACACAACGTGAGCATAACAATGGAAGTAGATCAGAAACAACACAATTAAAAACGATACAATATCACAGAAAAGCGGATAGTTCAAAATGCTTCACGGAAACATTGACATTGTTATGTTTCCTACATATGTGATGCAATTGTTACCTATATCTTAGCGTGTGATGCAATTAAAATACCACCTTCCACCCGAGTGGGAGTGAGCCAGTAAGGCAGATACTTTGGTAAGCACGGACTCACCGTTCTGGCATGCTCTATATCAGCTGGTTAGTAATCACCAGTGTGTGTAATAACAGGCTCAAACTTAACCCAACGATGCGCTTTGCATGCCTTTGGTGTTCGCGCGTCTAGCTGAATCAAAGTAATGTGAAGCAAAGCAAGAAAAATAAACCTTATCAAGTCCGGGGTCAAAGACGTACAAAAATGGAAAACATCAGCATTTCTCGAACTCGGCTCCATTAGCCAGCCGGCTAGTGGATACCACCGTGCCGTCTTCCTGTACGGCTATTGGAGCCCGCCGTGCCGTCTTCCTGTACGGCTATTGGAGTCCGCCGTTCCGTCTTCCTGTACGTGAATCACAGTGCTGATGGACACAATGGCCTGTTAATTCCAGTTCGTGTGGTTTCCGGCGGCGACCCCAGCCTGGTCCGCTGTTTCAGGAGCGTCATGTTCGGCAGCATCGCTGGCGACAGCCAATGGCAGACCAGTACCAGCGCTGTTCGCGGCGGCCCGCCAATAAAAATGCGCTAGTTTGTGCTGTATATAAGCGAGCCGAGCGGCGGTAGGGCACCCTCTCCTCCGACCTCCTGTGATTCTCACTGGGCCATGACTGCTGCCGATATGAGACTGCTGGTAAGTGAGACGCCATTCTGAGACAGTCAGGTGCAGCTCAGAGAAATGGAGGAGCCAATTGCTGTATCGTGCATTTACTAGGCTTGTCCACTTGTCAAGAAACTTATCTATAATTGATATTTAATGAAATCAAACGTTACTTTGAGCATTATTAGTAAAATTATTATATGAAAAATTAACGGCTCAATGGCTGGCATAAATATGTGTAAGATATTAAAAGTTAAAATCCATAAATGAATATTTTCAGGCGCATGGCTTTCTTCCGTGAATATGGGTCCTTTTATGCCAGCTGAAGAAGGCCGCCTAAGCTGAATATATATTTTGGATTTTCTTTTATGATTTTACAGCATATTATGAGTCAATGAGGTTATTTGCATATAATAATTATATAATTGATATGTCAGTAGAGATAGCTCAGTGTACAGTTCAGTGGAAAATTGTGCTCGTTCAGGGGCGCGAAACTAACTTAAACATTGTTTTTCAAGCATGTTTAGGGGCTGCTTTTCCCACTTCAACATCAAGGAACAACAGGCAGATATCTGTCAGCTGCTTTCATGGTTGCTGTATCTGCAGCGAGACACACAAATGCACACAAGCTATAAAAAACATGTTCACAGCCTAATGCTTCATTGCATCACTAGCTTTCATTGGAGCAATGCCTTAAGCATAATATTCCGAAAGGGTAAGACATATATACCTACTTAAGGGAAATTTAACTTAAAACTAAATTATAAAAAGGAGACACTTATAAGGAGTTTAAGATCTTTCAGCTTTACAAGTTTAATTGAATGCATTGCATAACAAGCAAGAAGCAGATTTATATCAATCATTCTCAGTCTCCACAGTAAGTCAGTCGACATTGTTATCGACTCATTTGATTGTTGATAGTACTCCAGACTCGCTTTCCTCTATGGTAAGACGGTGATGTTTTTGTTGGCTAGTATTCGATCGTTGGCTCGTGCTGACTATGCGCCCTGACTATGCGCCCCTGCCCTCGCTAGTGCTGACCATAAAGAGTTACTAGCATCGGCCACTCTAAAGTTCAGAGTTTGAGTCTAAAACATAATAAACAACAAAATGTCAAGTTTTTGGCCACTTGTCAGGTCTCAGTTAGGTTAAAGTTTAAAGTCGATGCATTTGAGCGTATGGGCCATACTTTCGGTACGAAGCCTTCGATTGCGACCATATCACTCAAAGTGGTCTATTGTCACTCAAAATGGTCTCAAAGTGGTATAATACACATCCTGGCATGGACTTAAGTAAGATTTTTGGCAAAGGTCAAGGTCAAGAACGTTTCACAAAGGTTATTTGCACAAAATCGCCAAAATATCTACGAAATCGATTTCGATATAAAATAGAAAAGGAAAATTGCATTTGGTGCATTTAACAAAAAATATCTTTTTATATTTTTGCTTGGGGGAAATATGAAAATTCCAAACAGCTAGGGAATCGCCCTCGCCATTTCTACCTTTTATTTTTTATTAATTTCTCTCAAAATACGACCATTGATTTACTCTGTTAAAAGTTAAAGAATAGTTCACCTTGAAAAAAATGAGAAAAAGCTCAGAAATGATAAAGAGAAGCAAGAAATTAAATATTCATATTACTAGTAAGTCAAAGAAACCTATATTTACCGCGCGAAAAAAGCAAATTAAAAATGTCAATTATTTTGATAGTTCATATTTTGTTCCTCTAAGTAATGCAAAATCAGCATGCTATAAGCACGATGTCATCAAAACGTCATCGATGTTGGAGGGATCGGGCGCATACAACACAGTACTTGCTAATACACTTGTGAAGAGAGGAAAATCAACGCTTTTAGAACCACGGAGAATTTAATTCGAAGGTCAAAAGCACGGGCTTATTTATTTGGGCGAAGAAAGTCAGCATAGATAAAACAAACGGCAAAATACAAATCAGATTACAAATATTCTTGCCTATGTGTACTTATCCAAGAAGAAGTTTCCGTGGTTCATCTATGGACGGTGGAAAGTGGTGTTAGAATATTTTTCAAACTTAGCCTATACCATGTATTCATTTACGAACCAAGTTATCAGTGTATTATTTTTGTTATAATCAGTGCAGTGAAACGAGGAGTTATCCTGAAAACCCATGCACTCAAGGAAGCAAGACAAGTTGAAAACGGATTTACGCCCATCTGTGAAACTAGGTACTGCTGAATAATTTCTCCTGTAATGTTACTGAGAATAACGTTATAAGACCATTTAAGCATCAAAATTCACAATAAATCCTCACAAACAGTTTATTCTTTCAATACAAGAGGAATACGGTACGAGAAACAATATGATTTTAGTCCAGTCCAGCACTAAGTGTTTCTTATCAAAAACTTTTCCCAAAGTTCTACCATCTCACCGTCATAATCATGCTCATATCAGCAAAAACAGCCAATCAGCGATGTGAGTTACCGGGTATACCCGCGTGCTCGACTTTTAGACTTAATATTAAATTAATTAAGCAGTTTCTTGGAAAATGTGAAAGCGTCAACAAGTCTTTCAAGCATGCGCCACAACTTGGCTATCTCAACTCAAAACCCAATGTTAAAGGTGAACTATTCCCTTTAAGCTGTTCTTTTGTCATACTCGTGTGTGGGGTTCACTACAATTGCTATATCTTAAAATGAATCCTAATAAAATCGTTTTTGTTAACATGAGACGCAAAATCAATGTGTGCAAAGGTACCCAAAGTTGCACGTTGATAGCACTATTGTTTTTACCTCTAACGAAAGTTCGTTAGGGGCAGGGACCTTAAATTGATCACCTCCCCCCCCCCCCCAGTCAATGGCGGAATAAGTAATTGACCCATCAACCAGCCCTACCTGTATCCGTTAAGCCATTGCACTATTTTTAGGGATATGGCTCAGGAGCATGAAATTAATGTTGACTTCTTGAAAATGAAGTGCTCTTTGATGATATTACAGCTTCAGCTATAAATTGTCTTATATTCACGCTCAAATCATTCGATATCGAGTCACTATGCGCCAACTCTACCACTCGAGGCTGCATCACCATCTGAGATTAAGATATACATTGGACTATAGGGCAATGTTGTGATCCTATTAGGTAGAATTATAAGGTTTCAAGCATCTTAAAAGCTATTTTGGTTTTTCCACGAGCAGCTGGCTTTATAGTATTGAGATAGTGAATAGATGATAGTTAGGTATGCACGCACATAGCTTGTTATTATTTCCGTTGTTTTTATGCCGTTGTTTGGCATTTACTTGCGTCATTACATTACTTACGTCAGCATTTACAACATATGTCCAAGTATGTCGGGCACGTAAAACTTTCGTCTCTAAATTCTACCGGCCAACAGGAATTGCGCGAACGGTTGGTGAGGTCAGGACCAGCGCAACAAGCTCTGCTTAGCGCGGGTCCTGACCTCGGAGAGCTATCCCTGCAAAGCATTCGGACTAAATGTATTAAAATATATATATATATATATATATATGTGTGATGTTTTATGCTGTTGATCAGCATCTATTTGCTTTTATCTAAGGTACATATTTATGTATGTTTATGTTTATCTACATCAGGTTGTCTTCTACACCAAGGAATATCAATTTCCTAACACATAATTTTGCAGCATTCGACCAAATTCATTGAACCTCTGAAATGACAATTTTTCACTGACAGCAGTGTCCCTATAGGTGTGTCACGACTTACGAGAGAGACATGCCTTTTTTGACAAAATAGGTGCAACTTTGTGTGTGAGTAAACTAAAAAATACAAAATATGTTTCACCGAATGGAGGCAAAGTCGCCAGAACCAAAGTGATACTTTGGGTAGGGAGACTTTAAGTGTGGCTATGATAACCGATGTCGAAAGACTCACTTTTGAAAGTGTCACTTTTGCCAAAGTCACACTTGCTGGTAAGTGCGTCTATTATAAGAACCAGGTCCAGATAAGATCAATGGTTATTTGTTATGGAGTTTCGATTAAAGTCTACGCGCACTTAACCCGGCATTGGGAGGGGTCTCAGCCGAACGCTTTTGGTTGGGGATTGGGAGCGTTTTTCGCCCCCCTCTTTATCTTCCGAACCAGTAACCGCAGCGAGACGCGCACAGATTAAATCGAAAACTCTCAATGAGACGCATCTACAGCAAGCGTGAAATTGTCCAAATAAGGTCACATATCAGGTCACGGTAAGGTCAAAGTTCAAAATAGATATATTACAGTTTTTGGGCCATACTTTCCATTCAAAGCTTTATACTGAGACTATTATCGCACAAAGTGCTCCCGCAGAAGAAAATATGAAATTGTAAGCAAATGTCAAGGTCAAGATCAGGACACATAAGGTCACTATTGGCAAGAGGTCTACGAAAGTCATGCGACACATGTTTATAGGATATTTTGCACGTATAATTCGATAAAAGCAGCCATTTTCACAACCAAACACCATATAAGGTCAAGGCCAGGCCACATAAGGCCAAAATTTGAAAATAAATAAATGTAAACCAAAAAGCATGCTGCTAAAATAGTTATGTATCGAAAATACAGTAATGGTGTTAATGTGTGCTTATCTGGTCATTAAAAGCCAATAAACGTAAGTCAAAAATATGACGCCATGAGTTACTCATATAGGTACTTAGGGAGTCATAAGTCAGTCACAAATAAATATATTGCTGTGAAATTTGGTTTAGGTATTGTCCATATGTGAATATCTTACATGCAGAATATCCGGAGAATTAATACCCTGGATTTTAGCTCGTGCTTGAATATGCACGCGACATTTTTGTTTTTAACTTGTCATGTTTTTAGCCTGGTGTATAGCCAAACCGATGAACGCATAAATAAGTCCTCCGATATGTTTTCTGATATTGAAAAGACGTTTTGTGTGGAAGTTTACATTTCAGAAGCCTCCATTTGCTTATCTCTCAATATATTGAATTTCAATTTCAACGCCTGACAACCTGCCTAAATATCTATTGAACAGCTTTGTGCTGCAAAAATATGACGCCATAGGTTACTCATATATAGGTACTTAGGGAGCCATAAGTCAGTCAAAAATAATTTGAAAACGATACATTTCACTGCAAAGAAGGTGCCTGTTTCAGCGTTCTATATCAAACAGTTTCCGAGTACCGATGTCTTTACTGAAAATGATAATAGTATCATGTTAATGGTCATTACATTATACGTGACACGTGTTTCGGTCTGAACGACATGTAATACACCAGGCGAATATATTTTCTATCGGAGCATGTTGATTGCATGCCGCTGCGACCCTCGGTTGCCAAGCTATCGACCCGGGATCAACGCGGGGTGGCCGTTTTTTTCTTTCGATTTTTGAATTTGTCCTTTTCTTAGTTAAAGGGAGTGTGCCTACTCTTTTGAAATGTCAAATATATTTTTGTTACAGTAAGAAGCTATTGGTTTGGTCATTGGTTACGATAAAATTATTGTCTGGAGCCCCTTTAGTTGAATTTTTACTTATATTCTGTTCTGCATTTGTTTTGCTTCAATCGCCACTATAAACAGGGCAACGACGTTGTTACCTATAATGGCGCACCAAAGACGATAAACAAACCTATACGAGCAATGTATGGGTTTGTTTATAGAGTTATCGAGGCTCTGTTCGGCAGCTGCTATCAGTGCTCACGAGCGAGTTGTTTTCTATGGGCCATCGCCAACCCAATATATGCTAGCGTTGTAATTTGAGAGCAATGCTTCTAGTAGCGAAAGCTCTCGGCGAATACGATAATTAAGTTCCGTCCGGAATGTATGGCGACTTTTGAATTATCTCAGCAACTAAATGAATCTGGGGAAAGAATAACATAGCTAAAATTCAGGAAAAGTATACTCTAACACCTTGTTCGAAACTCACATGACCAAAATGTGAGTAGGCACACCAATGTGAGTAGGCACACTCCCTTTAAGCGAATGGCGCACGCGTGCAATGACCAATGTGAGTAGGAACACTCCCTGTAAGCGAATGGCGCACGCGTGCAATGACCAATGTGAGTAGGCACACTGCCTTTAAGAGAATGGCGCACGCGTGCAATGACCAATGTGAGTAGGCACACTGCCTTT
The DNA here is from genome assembly GCA_014673585.1 of Semibalanus balanoides. Taxonomy (NCBI): domain Eukaryota; kingdom Metazoa; phylum Arthropoda; class Thecostraca; order Balanomorpha; family Balanidae; genus Semibalanus; species Semibalanus balanoides. The sequence goes on from VOPJ01003227.1 coordinate 28,993, forward strand.
AAGAGAATGGCGCACGCGTGCAGTCGTTAACGGTGCACCGTTCATCTTATTTGACCCACAATTGAATACCACCTGTTGAATCACAAGGTCCACGAGTCATAACAAAATCACGCTCGTATCTTAATTAGTAGCGCCACGGGTAATGATGTCGGGCGTCACACCGGTGGCAGCGTGACGGTGACGGCGGAGTATTTTTAGTATCTTCTGTAGGAGCCTGCTGTGACTGAAAGAGGGAGTGTCCATACCAATTTAATGCATGATCTGTTTTGCCATGAATTGGAGAATGTAACCATATGCGACTTTTTGTTTGTATTGATTGTTAATCACCGAAAATATTACGCTAAGTCACAGTATCTTTTTTTCCGAACACACTGTATATTCTTTTCGTTGTTGGTAAATTTTAGGTTGAGGGCATTTACAAAAATCGTGTTTTGAATTTTGGGGGTCAAAAAATAAAATGTTTAAAGACCGACACAGCCATTGTATAACCCTCGGTACTTTCTATTTGTTATTGCATTGGGCTTTAAAAAATGTACGGCCTGTGAAAGTTCAGCTGATTTTTTCGTCAAACGTGTGTGTAGTGACGTCAGTAAGTTTGTTATATTTAAATTTCTTCTCATCGAAATTGCGTATTTTTATCATGGAAGACATAAAAGTCGTGTTGGAAAGTTTCTAGAAGTTTTGCGTTGATAGGTCTGTTCATTTTTAGCTATTACAAAAATTCGTCTGGGGCGTTTTTCGTCCCCCCCCCTCCTCAGTCAATGGCGGGTTAACGCTATCAAATTTCAAAAATTGTCAGTGAACAGATATTGTGTGATCGAATGGTAGAATTCAGCTTCATCGCAACAAACTCTGCCCAGCAAAGGGCTCTGATACCAAACCTCATCTGATCTTTAAGGGATCGTTTCACATTTGTATTAGATTTAAACTGAGATAACCATTATATTTGGCCGTTATTGAAAAATATAAGCTACTAAAATCATTTTTGTCTAAAACTTAACAGTTTTTAAGCAATTTAATTTGTAATTTGCAATGGGGGTCTATGTGAGTCCCGCCGCTGTTTGGCTGACAGCCACTTCAAGATTGTTGGTTCGGGGAGAAAAACGGCCTGTATTTTTCGAACCTTGGCTGCATTACCTGCTGCGAGTACAATAACAAAAGACTTGTTTGTATTCAAATCTCCAGAATTGTCCACAAAGATTGACGAAGATTGATTGAAAAGATATATCTACCTAATAACGTCATCGTTCTAAATTAATAACTGGATTCGTATCAATTAAAGTCAAGTAACTTTCAGAGAAACAAATATCACCGTTTTCAGCAGCTCTGACTTGATTTGTTTACTACAATCAGCGTGTATATGACAAATTTTAGAAATGTGAAACATCCCCTTACAGATACAAATAATGATGGGAAAATGCAACTCCACTGAATACCATAAGTTACGCTATCAAATACGAAATACAAACCAGAAATAAGTAAATAGATGATCGATCATCTGATGCCACCATGCAAACAAAGCTTAGTTACGTACCCACACCAGATGAGAGACTCAAAAGGATGTTTATCCTGGAGAGAGGTGTATCTGCCGTCTGACTCACCCTGGTTTGGCCGTGTTTCAGGTGGTGTTGGCGTCGGCGCTGGCTGTCGCGTCAGCCCAGTTCGGCGGCGGCAGCCTCGGAGGCCTCGGAGGAGGAGGAGGTTACGGAGGAGCCCTGGGAGGAGGCGGCCTGAGCGGCGGTCTCGGCAGCAGCTACGGAGCCGGTGCGCTGGGCGGCCTCGGCAGGGGTCTCAGTGGAGCCGGTCTCGGAGGTCTCAGCGGAGCCAGTTTCGGAGGAAGCAAATTCGGAAGTCTTGGAGGCAGTCTTGGTGGTCTCGGAGGACTCGGAGGAGGAAGCTACGGAAGTCTCGGAGGAAGAAGCTTGGGAGGACTCGGAGGAGGAAGCTTAGGGGGCCTTGGAGGAGGAGGTTACGGAGGCCTCGGAGGAAGAAGCTTAGGAGGCCTTGGAGGAAGCTACGGAGGCGCAGGACTCGGAGGAGGAAGCTTGGGAGGACTCGGAGGAGGAAGCTTGGGAGGACTCGGAGGAAACTACGGAGGGCTCGGATCATCTCTGGGAAGATCTCTGGGAGGATCTCTGGGAGGTCTGGGTGGTCTGGGAGGCGGCGGCTACGGAGGCTTGGCTGGAGGTCATGGAGGCCTGAGCGGAGGTTTCGGACGCCGCCGTTAGGTGTTTGGCTCCACCTGAGGAGTGTCCGTTGTCCATCTCTAACACATTTCGCACAGGTCGCTGTTTTGTCTCTCACTTGATAGCACAAAATACATTACTGACTGGGAAGTCACGTTTGCTCAATAGTTTGCAAGCGAATGAGAAAAACATTCGGCATGAAATAGATTAAAACGGTTTGTAGGCCGGCATTATATAGACAGCTAGCCAGCAGACGAATGGCTCGGAGTGCCTGCGGTTCGATTACAGACAAGCCCGAGTGATGCCTACGGTTAGTTAACTGCAGTCAACAGACAGTGGCGAAATGGCACCATTCCCTAGTGAACGAGGTAAAGCTGCGAAGACATGCGTTAAAAGTCACAATTTACGGCGATTGTCACGTTTTGCCCTCTGTGTAATTGCTGGACTCCGAGAACTGATAGCTAGTAAGAAAACGAAAAAAAATGGAAGCCGATTTTCCTCTGAGAATAAAGGATAATAAACAAACTGCCTACGGTAGTTTCATAACTGACCCAGAGGGAGAAAAACAGACAGGTTTTTCAGAAGATATCACCAGGTGAATATGACAAAGGGAGGAAGGTTGTATTAGCCTAAAACAGTTGGAAGCAAACAAGGTAAACGGTCTTCCATTTAATATAAAATAGTTTTAAGTGGAAACGGAATGTGGCAAACAGGCGTTACAGTCAACCACGGTGGACTGATGCTCGGTCTCTTCCTGGCGCTTTATATTTCTGTCCTTAAAAAGGGACACTGCCTCTTCCGGATGATATCGCAAAAACAGGCTTAAACAAGGCCTAAGGACCACTTATGATTTTAATCGCCATCAAACGCATATCCAAAGCAGCGCAAAAATAACAAGAAACCATCATAATGTTCATTACATATAAGAATCTAAAAAAATGCTTTACGATTTAATACACACCACCTAACGTACAGGAAGCGTTTCTCAATTTAACTTAATCAAGCAGAGAAGGGATATCAAGCTGACCAACCAGTCAGCTGACCCTATTGCAATTGGATGAGACGCCGAAGCAACTAGTAACGATGTGGTCCTTTAACTCGTTTAAAGGAATATAGCACCTTTAACATAGTTTTTAACTGCAGATAGCCAGATGCTCGGCCGTGTGCCTGAGAAACCCCCAAATCCGGAAATTTTCCCTCCAAACCGAGCCTAGTTGCTGATTTCAACGCAAAAACCGTTGGTCATAAGTGGTCATATTTCCAAACGCACAAATCCCTTGACGTTTTCGCATACGTCATCAGTAGGTACCTCCACTGTGATTGCCACCGCACTTGCTTTTTGAACCGTCCGCCCAGATTTCAGTTACTTGCGTCCGCCCCGAACCGCCACCGACGGTCGGTCAGGCGCTCGGCAGCACTAGTGGTCACGTATAGGCGTGCCCCCACGTCTCCTACCTGCGCCGAGCGAGCCCGGTCGACCCAGCCAGTCCGCGTTTCACGCCTACCGGTCACCCATCGTGCGTGCCGCACAGCAGCTCGTCACTTGCGGTGCGCAAAGTTTGCCTTTACGAGACCTCCTTGTGAACCGACACAACTCCTTTTGCGTACAAACGCAAGAATTGTGTGACGTCACAGTAAAACATGATTATTATTTTTCAAAATTACAAGCAAATTCTGACTTTTTCGCAAAAATGAAATGCCAGGACCGTAAATCAGCGGCAAGTTCTCCCATCATTCTACATACTTTCCCAAGTGCTATATTCCCTTTAAACAAATCTAGCGCATATGCCGCATTTGAGTCGTTGCCATGGAAATGTGCACAGACTCTTTTCCATTTGATACCTCCGGAATTCGATGACCAATCATCAGAAAAACTTCGGTTGGGAAGAACTTAATTAATGCTGGGAAATCAAAATCCCCTCTTAAAAGTAAAAAAAATGCAAATATTTCCTTCATCGTAACAGATATTCCCTTCATGCCTATTATTGAGCTTAAATCAGGCATAATAAAACATGAAATGTTTTCTGACATTACAAATTTGGGTAGAATGTTTGCGAAAAAAGTCACTAATTTCCATAGTTGCACAAGGCTGCAATTAATTGATTTTGGTACGTAGTGGTGGCGGATTCGTAAAGGTCATTGGCTGGAAGAAAACTGAACTTTGAACGATGATATTGGGCCACTGGGCGCGAATTAAAAAAAAGGACTTAATGGTGCTGATCAAATCCGGTTCTTAACATATCAAATATTACTTTGAATGGACAGCGGCAATGTTTCACATTAACATAAGATTTGAGTTGAGATGGCCAAGTTGTTGGATTTCCATTGAAATTAGTATTGTAGAAGTTTAAAACACCCACAGAGGTTAACTCGAAAGTAAATTTGAGTTTGGATTTGTTGACATCTGCAAAAATGAGGCTAGTGTATTAGGGTAGCCTTTTAAAGCCGTGTCGTCATCCTTTTATCAAAGCTTGCTGAAGTAGACTTGTTTTACATTTGGCTATACATTAGCAATACACTAAGCTCATCCACCCCTCACTTTGGCAGCGTGCCAACGCCCATTTCCTCTATCTATATTTCAAATTCCTTCATATGAGCTCATCAACCCAAATACTAACAACTTATTTTTCAATGAAATTGAGCCAAGCTGTTTTGTGAAAACTGTCAGCACCTCGTGTTCGGCAGCAGATTTAACTTATCATTTTGCACCAAGCGGCGTACATTGGACAACTTTCAGAGAAGTGAAACATTCCCTTTAAAGGACTTAGTTAAGTTTATATTTGTATTTGAACGATGATATTGGGCCACTGGGCGCAAATTTCAAAACACGGACTTAATGGTAATGATCAAATACGGTTGTTATTAAACATATCAAATTTTACTTTGAATGGACAGTGTTAAAGGATTAAGTTAAGTTTATATTTTTATTTGTATGATTTGATTTAAATTTGAAACGCAAATTATTTTTATATTGATCAAAATAGCCATACATCTCGCCGATTCAGAACCAAAAGCTGTTAGTTATTTTTTTTTTCGTTAAAACTATCTACACACTCTTTAGTCAGCTGGTCCTTACGTCACGCGAAATAACTTCGAAGGTAGTCGCGCTCCAGACAATCAGATTCGAAGGTATTCGAAAGCTGCAAGCTGATGGTTGATTGTATGCCTCTACCCAGGTGTTCGTTATAGTGCCCTAGTATGCGCATTCCTTTGTCAGCCCCGCATTCCTTTCTCAGCCCCACATTCCTTCGACACAAATTCAAATATGTTCGGCTGGAGAACCTTTACAGTCGAAACAACTTGCAGATAGGGGTTTTTCAACACGGGCTACCAAACTGCTATCTCAGTTCAAAATCTATGTTGAAAGTAAACTATTTTCTTTAATCTTTTCACTACCGACTGTGACAAAATGAACTTTACGATTAATATATATCTGGTTCTTATATCTTATATATTATATATACAATATATTATTATATATATATAATTATATTAATATATATATAGTATATATATATATGAATAAATAAGAATGAATGAGACTAATTCAAATATAAGTTTTGTATTCAGAAAAGTAACGCGTTTCGGATCACACTATCATAGTACTAATTCTAAATAAGAAATAACTATGAAATATAAAGATGAATGGACTTTCAAATATAACAGGTTTTGTTTAATTCAGAAAAAGTAAACGCGTTTCGATACATCATCATCACGTACTAATTCTTAATACAAAATATAAGGAGTCAAATTTTTGTCGACAGAAGACAAAAATACCGATTTGAAATATAATGAACTTCAACGTGTTTGGACTTTAAATGTCTTTCACAGGTGGGAGATTGTTCAACAGCCGCTCCTATGTGTAGAAAACTGCTTTCGTGATTAAGTGCATGGAATTCCCTATCATTACTGACCTCAAATATTTCTTCTTTGAGTTCTTTCTCATTTCTGGTCTTAACAATACCGCAGCGTCCGACTTTTGGGAGGTTTATCTTCTTTTTCGCATGTGGACCAACAGGAATACAAAACTTCTTTATTTTGAATTGTCTCCATTCATCTTTTAATATTCTCTGTCCTTATGAACTCCTTTCAACAATATATTTATATATTATATTATATATATATATATAAATTTAAAACTATATATATTATATTAAGTTATATATATATATTTATATACTATATATATATATATATATATATATATTATTATATGTGTATATATTTATTATATCATTATATATATATATCAGTTATAGTACATTGAGGGTGCAATCATATTACCAGGGAAGTTTTAAAGTGAATAATTCGATCTGCTGGGTTGCATTTTGTTTCGCATGTGGGTTGCAATGCATTTCTGTGAAGTTTTCGCGAGGATTCCGTTGATATTACAGGTCCAAACACAGACGATTGAGTTGGGGTTAAAATAACGACTTTGTCCAGTTTTTTCACTGGTCTGGTAGCGTATCGGGGTCAAGGGGAGGGAGGTGTCCCGCCTTTTAAGAAGCACCTGTTCTCTCGGACATTTTCGGAATTTTACATTAGCCTTTGCAGCGTTGCATGAAAGAATCGGACTTTGAATGTGCTCCGCCCCCCCCCACTTTAAGGAGGTGGCGACGCCCTTTGCCTAGCATCGAGAGAAACAAGCGAACAAGGTACTTATATAATTTCGGAGTAACATTATAAACATATCATTAATTTATACATTTTATATACTCTTCAAAGATGCTCAACTGGTAAGCATGAAAAGGCAATCAAAAGTCTTTAAAATCACGTTTAAACAATAATTTGTCTCGGTTGTTGTCTGCAGGAAGGGATTGTATTATTGGTGCTTAGAAGGTCATGCTCGACGGTCGCGTACGTTATAAGGTGTTTGCTCGTTGGGCTTCACCACAAAGTTTGACGGGTTTCCCCGTCGCTCAGCTCAGTCGTTTACTTTGTTGGTGGACTCAATTTACATAGCCACCTGGTTGCCTGTTTAGGAATTTAGGATTTGCTTAGGATGAGTTTGCAAACAACCAAACTTTCGCGTTCTGTTGCGCGGGGTTATGGTTTGCAATGAGGGAGAGCTGCAATGCGTTTGCTCCAGCATTGGCCCAGCTTTTAGAGTGCTAAGTCAGCTTGGCATCCACCTCGCTTGTGCAGCCTGGCTTAGGAGGCGAGCTTTGGAGTCGGTGCGGCAACCGGGTGGGCCTAAGGTACAGCAGAAGCAGAGCAGAACTCAGTGTAAGTCGCCTGCTTGTGAATCAGCAGCTCGGTATGCACGACACGAGTTAGTTATCGCATGTTGAAGCAGGAACGTGCGGCTCAGCCGTCGTCGGGGATTGTAAGGTAGCGAGCGCCTCCTCGGGTGCGACACAGGTCAGTTTTTCCTGCAGACTCACGAACAGGTCCACCTCTAGGAGAGGGAGTTTCCACTTCAAGAGGTTAAACAGCTGAGTGAGGAGACCTCGAATGTTGTGCGGACTCGGACAGAGCAGCGGTCGCCCCTGCGAAGCTGGATGATGCAGGCTTACGTGGATGACGGTGTTGGCGGCGGTGGGTGTCGAAGGCCATGTTGACCACTTTTCACTTCTGTAGTAGCTCACACGTCAGCCGAGCTTTTTTCAGCTTTTTTCATTTTCGTCAGGGTTAAAACTTTTTTTGACAATTAGTCCATCGTGAAAGCGGCTGCTACTTAAACATTTTAAAACATTTTAAAATGTTTTAAAATATTTTGCGCAAAATAACCCATCGTGAAAACGGCTATTGCCAGCAATTCACTTTATTTAGCCAAACATAGCATATATTAGAAAATTACCTTGTACTGCCAAAAAAATACTTTATTGCTAGGTGGAAATATGTTAGCAAATAAAAATACACCTATGCCTCATTTGATACCAACGTGGCGCATTTCGCTAGTTCCGCGGTCTTTCAACCATTCAAGGTGTTGTTCTTGAGCCAAATGAGCAGTTACGCTCTGTTGTATACCCGACTGGCGTAAGTTGCCCCAAATAATCTTGCTCCTTTCCTAGGAAGCAATTTATGTCCAAAATTTGCAAAAGCTTCTCGAAATTTCAAAAAGCTTATCAAATGACCAATTGTAATGTGTTGATGCCATCTCTGCCCCGACGATATCTCGTCGAAACCTGCCACGTTTTGCAGACTGGCACCTCGGATAAACCCCATTTGAGTTATTAGTTACCGTATCGCCACCATGCATCTACGTTATAATTTGAATGGTGATGCATCTTGGAAAGCCCTCGAGAAGGTAGGTGTGAAATCCGCATCACACCAGCTTCACCAGCCCTGCTCGATCAGTTCTGCGAACCGGAGCACTGAGTCGCAGAGTCAACACGCTGACTCACAGTGACGACAGATCTCTCACACCGACTCACATGACTCACAATGACATCTCACTCTAACAGAATGGGGGCCCCATGGCCACGGAAAGGTATACGGCGGTTTCACAATATGAAGTCCCCGAGCATGTAAGGTGGTCTTAGCCAGTCACTGTCCGTGATTGTCTGTTTCGACCTAGCGACAAAGCAGGCTGGAAACGATTGCCCCGCTTTGGTCACGGAAGTCACTTCAGATCGGCACGCCAGAGCGATATATTTCTACATATTTATCTGAGCAGGTCTTTCATAGACTAAACCAGTGGCGCTAAAATAGTGGTTCCCAGCCATCCAGACGCAATAACCCCTTTTCAGCAGTCAGAGGAGGCCATTAACACACCCTTCAAAATTAAAACTATCAAAAATAGCGTTGTTCCCCAATGTGTTAGACGTTGGTTGCACCTGTTCACACACTTCCATTGTAGCGTTGCAACTTGCAATGAAAACAAATATTGAGAGCGCAGTGCGCACATATATTTATTCCTTTTATTCACCAATTTCTCAGTTCTGGGCTTCGTTGCCGACAAGGCGCACCGAAAAATTATATTTGTCAGCCTAGGGCTGCACCAAAGCTGTCTTAGCGTAATTACAAGCGAGCGCGAAGCGCTCGCTTGTATTTACGAGGTGTATGGGAAAAATCTGATTGTGAGCGACCTGCCCCGACCCAACCCGTGGCGACGCTTTTGAGCTTATATCGTTGCAACCGCACGTCCGATTGACAAGCGGGCTTTTGCTGAGAAGCCCCATCCGACCAAT
>VOPJ01003228.1:11560-49907 GCA_014673585.1 Semibalanus balanoides
CCCCCCCCCCCCCCCCGCCTGACCGCAATCCTGGATCTGCGCCCGGAGCCGGCTATCGTTGTGTCACGTGACCTGGTCGATCTAATTGCGCATTATACTGTGTTCCCTGTGCAGCCTGCGGCGATTGTTATCAGTCACGCCAGGCTGAGGTGCGCAGGAGGGGGGGGGATCTGATATGAAATACTGTATGCGGCTCAAAGCACCCTTATATATCCTGAAGTGCCCGAAGTACTGAAGTAGCAGTACAGGTTTTATAAAACAGCAGTCAGCGATTTAAAAAACGGGTTACTGGCAAGCAAAGGTGCGACAGATATTTCGGCTTCATTCATGTAAAGTATATTGGTAAATAGTAAATTGTAAATGAAATGGCTAATGGTAAATTTCAAATAGTACCATGTTGTTAAATTATAAATTGCTAAATGGTATCTAGACTTCAATCGCCAATGTGCAAGAGAATGCCCTCAGAGAAACTCTCGATAGACTCCGGGTCGCCGACCCCTAGGCTGTTCTCGAGACTGGCTCGGGGTCAGCAACCCCTGAAGAGCTATGTGGAGGACCGGGGACGCTGCCTTGAGAAGAGTTCCGGAGGAACGCTGCCTTTAGAAGAGTTCCAGAGGGGGCGCTGCCTTTAGAGGAGTTCCGGAGGAAGCGCTGCCATGGGGAGAGTTCCGTAGGGGACCGGGGGTGCCGCCCTAGATCTGCTCCCCGCCGCGCCGACTGGAAGGTATCGATTGAGCCGGCAGGGCCACCGTGATTCAGCGGCTGTCCCGACGCTCCCTGGTCCCTGCCGCAGCCCCAGGGCTAGCAATTCCGGGATGGAGTACGGGCTGGATGTCGGTGTCTCTGTACAGAAGTGCAGCGTCGGACTGGGTGTACCAGTGCTACACATTTCAGTACAGCGAGGTGTCCGTCGTAACACAACTGAGACCGAGCATATAATGAAATATATGTTTTGGTAACGATTGTAGTGGATTTAACGATTGTAGTGGTTGTAACGATTGTAGAAGTTGTAAAGATTGTAGTGGTTGTAACGATTGTAACGATTGTAAAAATTGTTATATTTGTATAGATTATAACGATGGTAACTTTTTTAACGTTTGTAAAGTTTCTAACGTTTGTAACGATTGTAGCAATTATAGCGATTATAGCGATTGTAGTGATTGTAACAATAATTGTGATGATTGTAACGATTGTAACGATGGTAACAATGGTAACTATTGTACCAACTGTAACGATTGTAACTATGGTAATTATTGTAACGAGTGTAACGATTGAAACATTTGCATTGATTGCACCGAATGTAACAATTGTAACAATTGTAACGTTTGTAACGATTGTAAAGATGTAACAATTTAACCGATTGTTATGAGTGACACGAGTGTAACGATTGTTAACTAAAACAAAAAGCACAATATTACTTGATATTTAGTTTAGGATGTGTTTTACCATTAACCGGAAGAACAATGCTATCGGATAAATAGTAGCCGAGCAAAAGTGCAAGAGTTCCGACCGAAGATCATGTGTTCTCACATGGGAATATTGGTATCAAATGGGTTGAATGGTTTCAGCTCCCCCCCCCCCCCCCCCCCCCCCTCTACGCCCTGCTCCAGCCGATGCATTGTATGCTGCGAAGAAGAGCAATGAGAGCGAGCACGAGAGCGAGCGAGCCTAAGGAGCAAGAGAACAAGAGAGCGAGGAGAGCGGAAGCGAGGAAGCGACTTGCCGAAGGCGAGAGCGAGCGAGGGTGATGCGAGCGAGAGAGCGAGCGAGAGAACGAGAGAGAGAGAGAGAGAGAGAGAGAGAGAAGAGAGAGAAGAGATGAGAGAGAGAGAGAGAGAGAGACAGAAGAGAGATGAGAGGAGGGAGAAGAGAGAGCGATGAGCGAGAGAGAAGAGGAAGAGAGAAGAGAGAAGAGAGAGAGAAGAGAGAGAAGAGAGAGGAGATATTTGAAGAGAGTGAGAGAGAAAGACGTAGGAGAGAGAGAGGAGAGATGAAGAGAGGAGAAAAGAGCGAGAGAGAGCGAGAGAGAGAGAGAGGAGAGAGAGGAGAGAGAGAGAGAGAGAGAGAGAAGAGACGTGTCTGTTCCGGCCGTGGAGCACGTTAAGCGGGGATCAATACAGAGGACATGCTATCGGCGGCAGCGCACTGTAGGCCAGCGGCGACTAAAAATCGCCTTTTAATCGAGAAATATATTTACCAATTGCGGAATTCGCAAATAATAGATCAATGTGGAAATGATTGCCGCATTCATTAGTGGCATTTATTTGCTTAATCCGATCTGTTCTAGGGTGTGAATTTCGGCGCCAAAGTCACCACGTACGCTGTTATGCTGAATCAGCTAACATACCGCCCAAATACGATGCATAGTTAGTATCCTATCTTGCCGTATTTCATGAGTTTATGGAATAAATACTTGATGCTACGGTTTTAATTGTCAATTTACTTTTGCATTTCACCAGGTTTGGCACTCTGTCGCGTACTGTTTGGATTTAAGCTGTGTATTACGAGGGGCGTGCAATAAGTCAAAGTATAAATACGTTTTCCATATAGGTAACGGTAGAGAAACACAAAAATTACCACAGGAGATCAGTGAATTTGTATCGCTATTCGTCTCCGCATTGTTTGTTTATGATGAATCTGCAGTGATTTCGCATTTTTTTGCACCCTTTGCCTTTGGATATATAACACTGAATTACGACCACTGCACGGGCAATACGGCGTGGTGGCACGCTGTCTTATTACATGCTTGTCGCGTCCGCTTTATTTCCTCAACAGACGACAACATTCAATAGGTTTTAGTGACGAAGGCATTCTCCAAGGAATTTTCACAAGAAGGAGAGGGATATTTGTACTAGCTGATCTAGGCTTTAAGTTGGGGGGAGGGGGATTACGCTCCATTTCTTCAGCGAAATAATGTTGACCGGGAAAGGGGTGGCTTCGGGTCGTCGGGACAGTTTATTGCATTTTTATTACCGTCGGCTATATATTTGTTTCCACTTCGGGAAGGGAGTTATTGCCAGGCACTGTGGGGGACAAATCCTCCGAATAACATGTTAAATAGTTAAATAGACATGTTAGCTCATCCGATTCCACTTGCTTATGCATTGATAGCTGATTTGAAGCATACTTTCCGTAGTAAATGCTGCTTAGATTATCTTTTATTAGCCGTTTTCACGAGGGATTTATTTTTACCCGGTAGTACCCGGTAGAACCCGGTTGTATTTCGTGTGTTTTGGGTAATTGAGTATAAGAACACGGCATTTTCGGATATTTTTGGTGTCAATTGAAACTTTATAATTCATAAAGTTGCAATTGATACCCAAAATATCCGGGAAAAGCCGTGTTCTTAGACTTAATTACCCAAAACGCATGCAATATTATCGGGTACTACCGGGTACTACCGGGTAAAAATAATTTTTCGTGAAAACGGCTATTGCAGGGAATGTGTCAATTTTGCTCCGAATTCAGTCGTTTTTTGGTCAAGGCCGGATTCACTTTCCCCGTCCACCTCCCTGGATCCGCCAGTGGCAGTCAATTTCATGTAACCCTTTGCTGACGTCCTGGTGTTCGTTCTGTGTGTGATGTTCCGTGTTGTTCCGGTAATGTTCCGTGTTGTTCCGGTAATGTTCCGTGTTGTTCCGGTAATGTTCCGTGTTGTTTCGGTGATGTTTCTTGTTGTTCCGGTGATGTTTCGCGTTAATTGTGCTGAGTTTAAGTTGTGTGTTTCGTTCATACTTGCTGCAAAATTTAGGAATCATTTGCCTATGACAGCAAAATATTATGAATTATTTAAGAGAACCGATTTCGAGTGGTCTTAATTGTGCTTTATAAGTACGTTATCGATTTATCAATGCATTGACACACCTATGAATTGCTTAGTGACAACTTCTCCGTAAAATGGCTATCCAGGTGCACCACATATCCTACAAGTATGTTGTGCTTTGGCGATTGTGGAAAAGTATTTATATCAAACATGCCTTGGTCTCCTTTTCGGCACCAACACTAACAGTAACAATATATGAAGAGTTAAACAATATGGATACATTCCTGTATGATTGTACACACCAGACATGTACCTGGATCCGGGATCCAGCTAAGATCAGGATCTCTGTGACCTGTGTCCCGGGATCCACATGGGACACCAGATCCAGGTACATAATAAGCCGAGGGATTCACAAAGACCCCGGATCCCGATATATTCTATGCCGAGGGATCCACTGGGATCCCAGATCCAGCAACGGGATCCAGGCACGCTGGTAGGTACCTACTCTTTGATAATTTTATAATATTGGAAAATTAATGACAATATCTATGTTTGCTAATAGGTACAACTTACAAAGTAATTTATAGGTACTAGTTATATGCATAGTGCATACTACATACGCAAAATAGAGACCACACATGTTGATGTTAGTCCCTGTTTCAAGATCTAATTCTAGGGCTTGTTTTAAATTAGAGATCTACTGAGACTCCCAATCCTGAAAACATTTTACGCCGGGGATCTCGAGGATCACAGATTTCATGCATTGTACGAGATGGTGGATTCACGTTGCGATCCAAGATCTTCCGAATGGCGGACCGGGCATGGCCTCACTTTATTATTTGAATGGGTCTGGTCTGGGTTCTGGGCTTGCGTGTTTCATGGGCTTCGGCGGGCTGGGCTTGGGGTTAGGCACCCATGACAAACAATGCCCGGCACAGGGTAAGTTTGGACCCAGTGGACCCAACTAGCAAAATGTTGTCTCGCAACTAAGATTGATAACTATGTACTCTATAGTTAGTGCAGGTCAACTAACTCTTGTAGTTGAAAATATATACAGTTCAGATTGGCTATCAGCAGTAAGAAGCCTGCGTATCAGTGTTCCTACTTCATTGAAACCAGCATGACCCAAGTTGGACCCCGTCTGTACCCAGAGGCGTATTTAGGGGGAGGTCACTGCACCAGTGTTTGTCATGGATCGGTACACCCATGGGTGTCCACTCAACTCTTCCGATTGTCTTGGTTGGGTATTAGTGTTTTGCCTTTTAATGGGTAGTTACTGGGCGGGCATGGGTACGACAATTTTTGAGTAATGTCGCTAAGCGTTACTTTTTTACTTGGCAACCAGATGCTTAACCAGGTAAATATGTTCATAAATAATAGAGGACACTTAAACAATACATTTTGACAATGATATGAGAACAATACAACGTGGTAAGTAATAGTGGTGTAAGATTCCACAATTTTACAAATCATGTCCGATCCAAAGTCTCATACGATATAACAATGTTGACCGAAAAGTGCTCAATGAGTCCAAATCCACAGCAACATACAGGTACGTTATATTATTCATCGTTAACATGCAAGTAAATATGCTAGGATAATGGATGAAAATGTTGTGAAAATAATTATAAAAGATCTGAATGGGCCGGACCGGGCAAAGGCCTCAACATTATGAATTTGACTGGGCCTGATTTGGGTCTGGGCTTGATGTTCATGGGCTTCGGCTGGACTGGGCTTGGGGTTGGGGCACCCATGAAGAACAGCTATGGTCCTGGTCCAACCCAATTCATCAAATGTTGAAGAAAAAGGGGCACCACAAAGTAAAGTGGCCGAAATCCGTAGAGTTTTTTATATCCATTTTTTTGGGGGAGAGAGGTCCTTTCAACGCTCGAGAAGGGCCCTTTTGAGCCCCCCCCCCCTCCTCCCTGAACGAAATACTGGCTACGTACCAGCCTAAATATATCAAACATTGCTTGCTAAAAACCCATAGTCTGTTATTGGTTGTGCGGCACAAATAACTGAACTACAAGCAATTACAATAAAGTGAGTTCGATCTTGGGCGAAACGGTATTCATCCCGCGACGGTGAATATGACGCAAGGAGTAAGGAATGTGGGTCATCACACATGTATCCCAAATCGATGGCGAACTATACATTAACTCTCCTGCAGCCGCCAGTTACAGTGGACAATATCAACGGGTGGATATGACAGAATAAGTAGAGATGGTGGGACGCGGTATGAGGGAAATACGGCAGAAAAAAAGCTCTCCACTGTGCCTTTTTCACTAACCGTTGAGGTGGTGATGTAATAACTGATGTTAGGTATGTCATATTTAGTTTTAAAAGAGTTGCCTTCCGGCTCCGGTTAATCGGTTCTCGACCGACCAGGTGGATAGGTTAGGTAGGTAAATTGCTGTAATCCTACCTTCTCTGTCTATTTTGTTCATTTTCATTTTTCAGTCCAACAGCAGGAAGCGCAACTTAGGCTTGAATCAAAAGACAAACATTACATGGAAACAGCTATAATTTTGACTCTCGTTGACTCTTACTATTGACTTGAATAAGCGATGACTATATCACAAAGGTTATCTATCATAACGCCTCTCCACAAAATACTAAGCAGGTGCATTTATGAGCAGAAAAAAGACACCTTGCCTGCAGGCGTCGCGACAAGAAAACCACCAGAATTGTCACACGATATGAGAAAACACGCGAAGCAAAAGCAAGTCTAACTTACACAGAAAACCACAGCTTTGTTAGCATTAAAGCGCCGCTAATGTGAGAAAGAACACCAGAACACACCAGAACACAGCAGAACACACCGGTTGTGCTGTTCTCAGCACTCGGTCTGCTCAATCGATCTGCTGTCAGCTGGATGAACAGGGACTGGATAGTTCATTGTATAAGACGGAATAAACTCGCTAGTTCGAATCGTGTCGTGTTTTGAGCACGTAGAGAAGCTATAGTGGGCACCACACGGACCGTGTTCGATGTCTGCTGGGTGTCGTGACTTAGCCGGTGTTGTCACACACACACACAGTGTCGCCCACAGCTCCTGCATGTGTCACTACAAAGCCCGTGACAAACGGACAAAGGCCATATCGGGAAAGATAACAAGAAATTAGAACAAGGCCTTGCTATAATTTCTTGTTTTCTTGGTTGGTCGTTTATTACTTGTTTTCGTCGTAATTACTAGTTTTCTTGGTACGATGATCCCCATGGGAAACCAACGTTGGTGTGTTTGTCAAGGTCAATGTAAAAGTGAAAGGCTTTTGACATGCCTAATAAAATGCAGAATGTTTTCATGTAGGTGATATGGTCAGACTCAATGCCAACTAATATGCCAAATATGTCTTGTTTACTAAATGTAAACCCATTTTTCGGCACGAAAACAGTGAGTTGCATGGGTGGAGGTTGAAATATTTAGCAAAAAAAGCGAATTGAAACTTGAAAGTAGCCTTATTATGTTGGTGTCAAAACACAATGCTCTAAACATTAGTATGATAATTGCAATCATCCTGATGCCCTGATTGTACAGGTAACATCCGGCGGAGAAATGTGTCCGCTTAGATTGTATCCTCACTTTTGTTTTGCAACAGCTAAAAAGTTGCATAATTGTAAATGCTTGCAAGCTGGAATGAAGCACATGTACTGCCATACGTGCACCTCAGTCACTAAATGGCAATTAAGCACTGAAAGCGTATTGCGCGGTATTGCGATCCATTGGCATCTACTGTTCATTGAACATAGAACAATTACCGTGATTGCGAGAGCGTGTCTTTCACAATCAACATATGCGGACTCGAGCTAAATTCCTATTTAATAAGACACGGAGATCGCCTGTGCCCGAATCCGCGTCTCTGCCGTGTGCAGAAGTTGTGTTTTTTTTCCGCGAGACGCGCACGACCAATCACAAATTCAGTAGGCATCGAGTCCGTGACGTCGAGCGCCAATAGAAGTGCGTCTCCGCCTATTGACATTCACGGTCATGTCTGGCCCAGACCGGCGGCCCCGCTGAACTTCCTCCGACGTGCTGCAGACTATACGACTGGGCTGTGCGTTACAAATATACACCTGGACACATGTGCTGCAATAAAACATACCCTGGAACAGATGTAGCGTTCCGTATTCTTCAGTTGCTGTTGGATACAAGACACGAAAAACTCCCAGCAAAATAAATGAGCTACATGAGGCCCTGCATTTAACGGATTGTCTCAGATCCTTGTACAAATAATTTAAGGAGCATTAGTGCATGGAAAATAAGTATTTCCCATTGACCACGTGCTTAACTTTAGCCGTGTATTAACTGGAGTGTTAATACACTCCCGGGAGTGATAATACACTGTCTGATCCTTAGGTCAATGACGCCTGCATTGAGCTCATTAGAATATGGTATCTGTACTTGAATCTGTACTCAGAAAAGTTGATATTTCGCTTCCGAAAACGGCAATGCACTAAATCGTTTTTGCACTCGTGGCATTAAAGATTCATTTTTATGACTCGCCTTCGGCTCGTTCATAAACTGAATCATTATGCCACTCCATGCATAAAATACTATATTTAGTGCATGGCCAGACTGTTTTCCCATTGACACAATTGTGCTTAACTGTAGCGGTGTATTAACTGGAGTGTTAATACACTCCCAAAAGTAATAATACACTGCTAAGCCTTAGGTAAATGACCTTGCATTGAACTCTTGAAAAATATGTACTTGTGCTCTAAATAGCCATTAGTGCATGGCCGAAGACTGTTTTCCCATTGACAATGCGCTTAACTGTAGCGGTGTATTAACTGGAGTGTTAATACACTTCCAAAAGTGATTTTACACTGCTAAGCCTCAGGTAAATGACCCTGCATTGAACTCTCGAAAATATGTACTTGTGCTCTAAACAGTCAGTCTTCGGCCATGCACTAAATCGTTTTATGCACTCGTGGCATTACAGATTCAGTTTATGAACTCGGCTTCGGCTCGTTCATAAACTGAATCATTAATGCCACTCATGCATAAAACTATATTAAATTTGAACTGCGGTAATCGAAGATAAAATATTTATTATAACCCCACCCAACATTTTCGGCAAACCCTGGCCATCGGTTAAAGGGACACTGCCTCTTTCGGATGATGTCGCAAAAACCGGCTTAAACATGGCGTAAGGACCACTTATTATTTGTAATCTCATGAAAGGATTACACAAGCAGCGCGAAAAAATAATGTATTGTATTTGTTATAAGAATCTGAAAATTGTTTACGATTTCTACTCACCACTATACGTGTATGGATGAGTCTGTTCAAGTTAAAGGGATCATAAGACCTTTTCGAATGTCTTCTAATAATTATCTGGAGGATGGAAGCGATGCAACAATATTTATCGAACGTCTATTATCCCCACTTTTCACGAAATTTTGTATATTAATAAAGCTAATTTGATAAAATTTTTGTTAGTTAATTACAATCAAGATTATATCAGCACTAGCATTCTAAGTCCAAATGCAAAAAGAAGAAAACGAACAATATATTGCACTCTGAATACAAGCACGCACAATGTAAAACGTGTGTAACACCAGAGTAAAACAAAGTTGGTGGCAATTGCCGATCATGTGCGCTTGGCAACATCGAATGTTTCCCAACACGGCTACTAAATTATAAACCAGAACTCAGGGAGCATTTATCCGGATGTTAAGCAGGACGATGCATACCGGTCCATCAGCCGAATCAATCGCCTAATAATAGCAAATGGTTTTCTAAGTCATCAATCTTCAACTGTTTTCCATGACGGTGCCAAGGAAATTATGTATGCATACCTTTTAAAATTGCTAATTTTGAGGGCTTAGAATGGTCGGCCGGTGGCCATCCCTTAACCTTCGGATCGGGGCGTTGGAGTCAACTATTTATTAGGAATGATACGTGATGCCCGAGTCATTAAGAATGACATTATATCTTTAATTTGCTGAACTGAGTAATGTTTACAACTAGTTATGAATAAATTTTGCCTTTTCGTGCTATTTGGACCCTATAATCATTGCAGGAGATACGGAAGAAAAGGCACGGGTTTACGTGTTTATTTCTACGGCTCTAACCAGGAAGCAGTTATTTGCGTGGCACGCTTACGAAGTTTGAACGTGATTTTGGTATACTTAGAGACATTTTCAAGCTTTATGAATAAAATCTGCAATAATAACATAGCCCTCGTGTATCAAAACTGCATTGCCACTCCAATAAAGTGAAAAAGGTCTTATGATCCCTTTAATTGAACTTGACCAGCCGTCACTGCGCTGTTGCAATTTATGAGGCGGCGATGCACTTATACATTGGTGGCTCCTGTTAAACTGCATGAAACGAATCTGGCGCATATGCCGCACTTGAGTTGTTGCCATGGAAACGTATACTGACTCTTTTCAATTTGTTATCTCCAAAATAGGAGGACCGATCAGCAGCAAATTACCTCGGTCGAAAAAAAACTTCATCAATGGTGGGCATTGGGAAATCAAAATCCCCTCGGAAAGGTCAAAATCCCTTCGGGAGCAATCTTATCCCTTCGGAAAAATTATTTGCATTTATGCCAATTATTGGGCTTACATCAGGCATAATAAGACATGACATGTTTTCTGACATTACAATTTTCGACAGAATTCTTAGCCCGGCAGTCACTGGGGTATTTTCAGTAGCACGAGTCACTGGGGAGGGGGCTTTTTTACCCCCCCCCCCTTTGTATCTTCGGAACCAATTAGACTATCGCGCTGAATCAAACGGCAATCGATAGCCCAGGAAATTTAATCGACGTAAATTATTTGTGTTGCCCTAGGGGTCAGTGGTGACGTCACAGGTCAGGTCAACGGTCAACATCTAGCCGTTCTAGTTAATATCAAGTTTATAGACCATATTTTCCATTCACAGCATTTGGTTGCAACCATGAACACCCAGAGTGCTCTCAAAGGCATGACACACATCCATAATGAGCTAATGGGGGATTTTTGGCAAAATATCAAGGTCAAGGTCAGGTCACATAAGGTCACTATGCCCAAAAATTATACGAAAGTCATGCAACCATGTTGTTCAATAGCTTATTTAAACGTAAAAGAGCTCGAAATTCAATGTTCATTTTACCACCGACTTAATGTACGTGAAGTTAAAAGTCAAGTAAAGGTCAAATTCATTCACTCAAAGGTAACATTTGAATTGATTAATACAATAAATCAATACATTTTTTAAAGACCGGTTTTAGTCTCATGAAATACAGTGCTGCTCTTTAATTTGTCTTTATCTGGTCAAAAGGTACACAATGTGCAATTTCAAAATTTGACGTCACGAATTATCCCATAACCTTGGATGTCATCACTCAGTCAAAAAATACAGGTACCTTTTTAAAATTTATAATGGGTGGGTTGAATGTGTATTTGTTTTACATATATTCCTTTTTTAATATCTTAGAAGTTTTTGATTTTTTGTCATTTTTTCAAAAAAGTAAACTTTGAAAAAATGGTGCAAAATCATTTTTTAAGTTAGTTTATTTTGGTGTCAAAATCGTAATATAGTGACGTCCACTAACTTAGCTTTATCTAAAAAACTGACGAACATAAAATAAAGGTATGCAGGGGTGTGGAAAAGATGACCGGACAGGTACTAGAAGTTTGGCGTTGATAGCTGCATTATTTCGTGCGATATTTTAGATATTCCTCGGGGGGGCTAAAAATACCCCCCCCAGTGACTCGCGGGTTAAGCAAAAAATATAACTGCTTACAATTGTTGCACAACGCTGCAATGAATTGATTTTGGTACGAGGTGGTGAGCGGACTCGTGAAGGTTATTGGCTGGAAGCAGACTGAACTTTGAACAATGATATTGTGCGACTGGGTGCGATCAAAAATGAAAAAAAAACGGACTTCATAGTGCTAATCAGGTCTGATTGCTTATCAAATTTTGCCTTGAACAGACAGCGTGCCTTTAAGTGTCATCGCACTCTCAATAAGTGCCATATACCGACATATCGACATATCGACACTGCAAGCTAGACGACTAGCGATCACTATTTAAGATTTATCGCCATCGTCACATGAATCGACCTGTGTACCGGGCATGCACGCCAGTGACGTCATGAACACATTGCAGGGCGTTCCAGCCTGTGGTCAGGGGTCGGGATGGACATATAAGAATTCAAATGAGGC
This sequence comes from Semibalanus balanoides, assembly GCA_014673585.1. Taxonomy (NCBI): domain Eukaryota; kingdom Metazoa; phylum Arthropoda; class Thecostraca; order Balanomorpha; family Balanidae; genus Semibalanus; species Semibalanus balanoides. The sequence continues at coordinate 23,487 of VOPJ01003228.1, forward strand.
GACACTGACTGTCAGTGCAACGTCATTCAAGAAAGTCACAATTCAAACTTCACGAAATCACCATCCTGAATTCCGATCCTGAACAGTCACTAACTGAAGGATAACTGAATTCGATCCTTCGTTATCTACAGGGCTTGCTTAGAGGTTTTAACTATCGAGAGTTTATAACACGAAGTCGTCATAACTTTCGTTATTTGAAAATGCACTAGAGATAAAATTCCAACTTTGGTGATGAGACGGACAAAATTGCAATATGACCATTAATTTGTTAGAGATTAGTTATTAACCAAGAACACGATGATTTAAGTAACGGCGTCCACAGTGCACTTTTCTTTATCGACAGTAGTATTACACCTCCTTTCCTTTGACAAGCTGCTAGGATGGGGATGGTTCCGCGTGGGAACACGACACACAGCTGGCAAACACAATCAAAACAAAATCAATAGCGCGGACGGTGGGCATTATTGTTTGACGCCTTGGGCCTTTAGGCGGGCTTTTGAAGCGTGCTGGACAGCGGCGAGCAATATGCGAGCATTGGAGGGGCTTTGGTAGCATGAACAATTCAGAAAGTCCGATTTGCCTTCCTCGCCAACGCGATTTTATATCTGAAGGAATTATAGTAGATTTTCGATAGCGGCCCACTAACTTTTGTAATTTTGACCTTCATACAGTTATAGGCTTATTTGGCGCGGGTTGAGATCGCAGGGCAGTGTGGTTCAATTTACGTTTGTTAATACCTTGAGAGCGCCGGTGAAGTTTTTTTTCGGGCGGTTGCGCAGACTGCTGAGGTGGGGCTTCGCGACCGCCGTACCGAATCGTATTTTAAATGGAACAGTTTCTGTTGCAGTGGTATATTTTCATAAGTGTTCTTGCCAAGGTTGGTGTTTTCTATAAGAGTCTAGAAACCGCTGTTGCGTTTGATGCTGTAGTACCTCACCGTTTGTCCGTTACTCAGGTATGGCATTGTGCCCGGACCGTTAGCGTCTCTGTTAACTGTATTGTCCGGTATATCCTGGTATGGTCAAGCCCAAATATTATCCGTGTACCTTTTTGTGTTAATGCGTTATCTTTGTTGTACCTTTCTGGCGATGATTCGTTTAACCACTTTCGGCGCGGTCGGGCCAGAGGGTTGATTTTCCGATCCCCCCTCCCTCCTTCCGCGTTTTTTCAGGAGTATGCGGAAAATGGCGGTCGCGCAAGTCATCCTGCGGGTATATTTATACTATAGCTATGTTGTAAACAGTTGTGTGGCGAGTCGTGCAATACTCCCCACACTCAACACTGATCTTTTGGGTATTACTCATCTGTCATTCTCAGACCAGGTTACAAGGCCACACAGCAAAAACGTTTGCGGTCATATCACAGCCAGAGTTTTGTTACCAAACGGTTTAAAACCCACATAATTTCATACGATCTTAAGTACCTGCACGTCGTTTATCTGGGATTTTGTATCGGTGACCTGAGGTCAGGTCAATTTTTCACCTCCCTTTTATCAGTGAATAAGAAAATATACAAATGCTTCTTATTCAAAGAATATGTATCGGATCAGGCCAATTATTTTAGCATCATGCGACTTTAAATCATTATTAATGACCCAACCCAGGTGCCATTGTTGCTGAGTGACCTCTGCAAGGTCATATTAGGTCATCATCAATGTTTTGTTAATATCTCTTGATTAAATAAAGATAGTGTTAACGTTCATATTGACATATATATAAACAGTCAACTACTCATATTAATTTATTGATGACCAAGACGCGTTTCGTAGAGTTACTTCATCAGTTGGTCATTCAAAAAGGACATACAAAAACAGATTGTTGAGCACTTCAAAATACATTACAAAGTTCACTTCATCGCCACAACTGATTGTTCGTCTACCAGTCTCCTGTTAGCGAATAGTAGGCGAAGCAACTGTTACACATCTGAAATTTATGTATTGCCAAAATTAATTTTGAAGTCATTTTCAGAAAAGTTATTTCTTCCGGTTTCGGTTCATACAGTCATGTTACTTCCAGTTACTGCAGCTTCAAGCGCTATCCTCGTTTTCTTATCAATGTGCTCTTGACACTTCTTGCGCTTTGCCACGGTAAAGCTCCACATTCTTGACTATGTTTTACTATTGTTTTGGGTCTTTGATACTAAAAAGATACTTTGATAAATAAAGATAGAGACGAGCAGATGACACCACTGTCTGTCTCGTAGAGCCGTGTCGCCCATATACAGCATGACCTACTGGGGTCAACAAATGACCTTGACCAAATATCAGATTTTGAAATTTGCTTAACCAGGTCACCATTGATATATCTCAAAGCGCCTTAACCCTATTCCTGGAGGGATGAAAAGTATACGAATCTGTCGGGGGAGGGGCTCATTGGCCCCCTAGATCTCCGCTGCCATAAGAGCTAAAAACCATGGAAACTTGTGTGTGTTACTTAGGTCAACAATTGAACTTATTTTGTTAAATTTTGTACCTTGGGTCATTATCTTCAAGAGTCAAATGACGTCCATAAAAATTATTTTGTCAAAATATGATATTTTCAGAGAAACCTTTGCCATTATCTCGGAAACTATGAGCTAGGAGGAATCCGAAAAAAATCACGTAAAGCAGTTTTAATTGTCTCCATGGGCATCAGAAATGACCTATAGGCTAAGGTTTGCGACTGTAGAGCAACAAATGGTAAAAAAAGAATGTTTTCAGAAATTTTGTCGTATAATACTTTATCTAAAGTATATTAACAGCATTATTTTGGTAAATCATGATTCTCCGTCATTGCGTTCGAATCATATCAACTTTGTCAAATCGAAAAATTTGACCGGGTCAATGGTCAAGGTCAAGGTGACTAAGTCGCCAAAATGCAATCAAAAGACGCGTATTGACGGGACAAACATTTTGAGACATTTGTAAGTTCTCTATCATGTTTTGTCACGAGTTATGATAAAAAGATGTTGGTACCTTAATGACCTTCAAAAGGTCACTGACTTTAAAAAAATATCATTTTCATCAGAAAGGCCTAGATGAACATGATACTTGAAATAATTGAATTGATCAATGTAAAATTAAACCCTCGCTTTTAATTTTCACCAATACTAATTGGAAGATTAGCATTTGACCTGACAAGGTCATTAAATATTAGATACACCCTGAAACTTTCAATACTATTGATTTGGCAATGTTTCTCTCACATACCATCCGTTTTTTAAACGTCTTGAAATAAAGAAACTTGTATCATTTTGTGAAAAAAAAAATTTTTCAAAAATTTGGATTTCAAAATTCAAATTTTGAATTTGGAGATAGCCAATCTGAAGAACAATCAATTCTGTACCCGATGTCTGTTTGCTAACACTTCTCTTCAACAAACTCTCCATGAGTGCTTAACCTGCAAAGATTTTGTGTCAAAACGGCCGAACACGCCCCCCTAAAACTGTCTGGACCCCCTCCTAATAATTGAATTTGAAAAAAATAGTCACCATTCGATGCGCAATAAATGTTAGGAAAAATCCAGAAGTTTGAGATTCTGAGTTGAGTTATGAATGACCATACGCGAAAAAAAATCAAGGGGGCCGATTCGGCCCCCCCCCCGACAGTATAGGGTTAATGAGACAAGCACAATGACGTCAAAGTTATTGCATTATCTTTATAAGGTAAAATGTTTTTTGCGAAACAATTTCCAAAAAGAGATTTTGACCTTTGATGACCTATGTAGCAAAACTATTTACCTCATCTAAAAAATAGAAAATGTAGGCGATTGCATTTTGAAGAGCTGTTGAATGTTTTTCTTCTTCTTCTTTTTCTTAGCTATCTTAGTTCCTGAGATATTTTGAGTTTTTGGAGCGAAGTTTTAAAAACCGGTAAATCTGACCTTTGATGACCTTAAGTGACCTAAGTATTAACCTGACCTAAGCAGGACCGGCAAACTTTCGTTAGAACTTCTCTCAAGCTATCTAACTCCGTTTTGCGCTTGTCGCTACGTTTCGTGGTTTTCGAGATCTCAGGGGGGCACAAAGTCCCCCTCGCCCGTTCGTGTTTGGCGCAGACCCCCGGCCATGCGGGTGTTAACGTGCTAGCAAGTAACCGGTACCGTTAACGTGTTATCCGGCACCGTAAACGTGTTACCCAGTACGGTAAACGTGTTAATGTTCGGCATCAGCAGCAGCGTATGGGCGTCTCGTCAGATAAAAACTCCGTGCCTCTACCCAGTCTGCCGGAGCGGTCAATACCGCCAGACAGGCAGATAACCGGCCCGGCCCGGCGGCCACCGTCTGGCAACCCACTGCCAGCCGACTGGCAACTGACTGCAGTAACTGACAGCTGCGCTGCGGTCCCCTATCTCCAGTATATACCCCCGTGCCTATCTCCAGACACCATGACCGATCCGAACGGGTAAAGTCGCCGTATGCAGTCATAAGTATATGTATACATTACCATAGCGTATACAACACGTATGCAGTCATAGGTATACATATACATTACCATAGCGTATACAACACGCTTCCGCCTCAACGGCATGCAGCGTAAACTTGGTTTTCGCAGGAGTGCTGTCCCGCAAGACAGGCGCAATGCCACGCTATATGTTACCTTCCGGCAAACGATCGAGGTCCACTTCAAACACCGCTGGAGCGAGATTAACCCTCACCTTACCTTCGCCGTACGGAGGGGGGGGGGGCTTGACAGGCCCCTCCTGTTATCTTCCAAACCAAGCAACCTAGAGCAGCACAGTAGGAAGCAGCATGCTGCCTGTCATGTGAGGAATCTAGAGGCTTGCAATTTTTAGGTTCCATGTCAACGGGTGCACTTCCAAGTCAAGTGAATGACCCCGACTCAATCACGTTCAAATTAGCGATTTTGCTCTGTCAGAAAACCTCAAAGTTTTAAATGCATTTTCCTAGACCAGTTTGTCTTAAAAATACAGCGCAGGTATTTATGTAATATGTATTCGTATCTGGTAAAAAAATATAAGAAATGGCGTCATGAGTTGCTTATGCTTAGGGAGCCATCACTCAGTCAAACATAGAGATATTGCTTTGAAATTTGTTTTGAGTATTGTATGCTCAGTCCTCACACAACTATTTGTTTTTTAACATCTTTGCAAATTTGGATTTGGTAGTCATTTTTCAAAAGAAAGGTAGACAAATCACAAATCCGGGACTGCCATTTAAAAGACAATGCCATTTTCTCTCCTTGCAGTTTCCTGCTTGCAATTTGCTCCATAACTCTTTTCATACGATTTTTAAACATGCATCATTTTTCCACAAACATGACGTCACTAAAACGTTATTATCTCCCAAACTGCTCAACTAATTTACATTAAATTTTGACAGCATACGTATTATTGTTGGTAATGTAGTTATTATAAACTTCAGCAAGATGTTCTGCATGTGAAAAAGTTTGTCAAGAAAACCATAAGGGAGGCCTATCAGACCCCCTCTTTTCCGTAAGGCGCGTGTTAGAGCGGCCTCAACAGAGCTCCTGGCCGAGGGAGCTGTAACTCACTGACGTCAGTGGTGTGAGTGTGGTGAGTGGTGACAGCATGGAGATAGACGGGCCGGCGGCTGTCTTTCTCTTTTGGTGCGTTCATGTTACTTTAGCACTGGATGAAGGTTTAAAACTCGCGAAGTTTAAGGAAAATTTTACATTGTATCGATTCGTAGCGCTCCTCAAATTTATACGCTCCCTCACGAATCGGACACTCAATTAGCTATACGCAGATAATGAATCACACATGTTGTTATTTTAAGAAATCAAAATAATTCGATTAACTATACCTCTGTAAATGTATTTTCAGTTATGATCTCAGTGTTCCCCCTTAACTATTGGGAGCGCGACAATCTGGCGCCTTTGATTCAACCTGTTCAACGTTGAATACCTCTCATGATATTACAAAAACGAAATAACATGAAAAAATATACAAAATCCAATGTTATAAAAACTGTATTATTATGTCGTAATATTTCAGTCACGGACCTTTATCAAATAGATAAATGCATGTTTGATAAAGTCCCGTGGCCGAAATATTACGACAAAATAATAATTTTAATATAACATTAGATTTGCCATATTTTCGAGGAAAATGTCGTGATGCTTGTTTGATACTTTAGTTTTGGGTGTGATTTAGTATGTTCCTCGCACAATGGCTAAGCTCGATAAATTACTTTGAATATCTCTCGTTGAATTGCATCTCAACGCATCGCATCCACTAAAAACGCCGCCCTCCACCCCGGAGGGTTAATCATAAGGCCATGGTTAATCCGCCGGAGGCATTACGGTTTTCTCGAATATACATTGATTGATTTTTAAGAAATTGGTTCAGATAAATGTTAAATTGTGCATTGTAAAGTATTTATTTAATACCTGAATGTATGTTGAAAATGCATGACAATAAAACTTGACATTTTATTTGTTTTAAATACAAATGAGTCGAGAACACAAAGTAGGTAGCTGCCTAAAGCCAAAAATAACTGCAGATTTAATTGCACGTTTTCAAATGTTTGTTGATTGTTTCTACAAGTTCGGTACATATTCGCAAAAGATATAGAGCAGGAAACATATTACATACCTCCATGATAAATAGCAATGCGTAGGAAGGCTAATTTGAGCTCAGACAGTGAATTCGTAACCGAGTTCTTGCTGAGTACCAACCGCTATAAGCATGGAACGCTTATCAACTTTAGCTTGAAATAACTTCGGCTATGATTTTGTTAGAATGTGATTGCATTGACTTCAGCGTAAAGCGCTTCTTACTATTTCAATAACTTCCTCGTCACTACTTCTGCTTCTGCCTCTGTCTGTGTTTCTGTCTGTCTCTGCCTATGCTCTCTCTCCCCCCTCATCTCTCTCCCTTCCCCTCCTCCCATTGCTCTGCCTCTCCCCTCCTCCTCTTTGCTGTACCCCGCCCTCCAGCAGCGGCGCCTCTCCCAGCAATCGAGCCGCGTTTTCGGAGGAGTCGTACCGGTACGATCAGCGCGCGCAGCGCCTCACACGACTCCTCCTGCACTCCCCCTTCACTCTGCCGGCCACTCCCCAATCCACTCCCCACTCCACTCTGTCGCACTCCTTGGGGGGGTGGACTGTCTGGTCTGGTCCGATTGCTCTGAGTTGCGGATTGTTCGCTGCTCGACCGGTTCGCACTTGGCTGGGTTCGCGGCCGGCGGCGGCGACAATGTGTCCTCGGAGTACTGCTGGAATCATCGAAACGATGCCAATTGCACCGACAGAAGCGAGAAAACTGCCGCCGACACGGCTGGCTCCTAATACGTCACAAACTGTCACAGATAGACCTGCCTCCGGACGACCCTGGCACGCTGATCCTTGCGCCGACAGCGCCTGGTACGTGACCTGCCTCGCAGAGACGGCCTGGTCACTGACTGCCTCGACAAGACGCCTCGCGTCACGGACCTTCCTCCGAGAGACGGCCTGGTCACGTACCTGCCTCCGACAACCGCCTGTCACGACCTGCCTCCGAGAGACGGCTGTCCGTGCCTGCCTCGAGAGACGGCTATACGTGCCTGCCTCGACAGACGGCCTGTCACGTGACGCCTCCGACCAGACGGCCTGGTCACGTGACCTTGCCTCCGACAGACGGCTGGTCACGTGACTGCGCACAGACGGCCTGTCACGTGACCTACCTCCGACAGACGGCCTGATACGTGACTGCCTCCGACAGACTCTGGTCACGTGACCTGCCTCCGACAGACGGACCTGGTCACGGAACCTGCCGCGAGAACGCCTGGTACTGACCTGCTCCGACAACGGCCTTGATCACGTGACCTGCCGCCGAAGAACGGCCTGGTCACGTGAACCTGCCTCCGACAGAGCTCGCACGTGACTGCCTCCGACAGACGCCAGTACGTGACTGCCTCGAAGACGGACTGGTCACGGACCTGCCTCCGAGAGACGCCTGAATCACGTACCTGCCTCGGAGACGACTGGCACGTGACCTGCTCGACAGACGGCGGCACGTGACCTTGCATCCGCAGGAGGCCTGGTCACGTGACTGCCTCCGACAACGCCTGGTCACGTGACCTGCCTCCGAGAGACGGCCTCGTCACGTGACCTGCCTCCGAGAGACGGCCTCGTCACGTGACCTGCCGCCGAGAGACGGCCTCGTCACGTGACTGGTCTGTCGGTCACGTGACCAGGCTGACCTTTGCAGAGTGTACGGGGAAGCGACGTCGTCAATTGGCAACCGGCGTCATTCATGGAACTTTTTCAGCAGATTTCCCAGGAATTCGAAATGTAAGTTTCAGTTTCTGCGTCGACTGAAGTGTCGTTCGATCGCCCTCGAGATTATCCGTTCCGACTATGGAATATTGGTACATACCTGCTCGATTCCGGCCTGTGGTATTAACATCACCGGACACTATACGAAAGTTCGTGGCTTTTAAGGCTGTGTTCTGAGCGTGCATATTCCCTCCAGGAATCTCTGGAATCCCCGGCGGGCATCTACTCTACCGCAGTTCAGCAATGTGATTATACATTGATGTTCCTGTTAAATCTGCTCCGTGAATCGGTAAAAAAATATTTCTACCGATTCCCCGGAATCCCCGCGGGAATTGACTGCCAGAAGTCAGAACACGCCCTAAATGTCCGAAATGGATTAAATTAAACAGAAGTACATCACCCCCACCCCCACCCCCAACCCCGCGTTTATCCACTCAATCTGACCTAAACAATGTTAAACATTGGTGAGATATCCGCTCTTGCTTGTAAATGCCAAAAAGAAACCAATATACCAATATACCAATATACGCCACGCTACACGCTAACCACGCTAACCACGCCACGCTACAACAAACAAAGTCGAAACTTTTGAAATGTGCTAATTTGTTCTGACACATTTCGGATCGTAATATTCGTCTAGCAATGTCGTACAAGATACAGGCATGCTCGGTATATATAGTATACAAGGTATGCTCATTGCTCGGTGTTGGGGGAGAAAGTCACACATTGCATATTGATAACACACACTGAAATATATTGCCATCTATTCTGCACCTTGTCTCTTATAACACTTCCTTATTTTGACCAGGCCCGGAGTGGCATCCAATTGGGCGGATCCAGCCGGCCGTCTTGGGGAGCCAAACCGTTTTGAGGGAACCTTACCCACCCCCATTTGAGAATTTCTTCCCGGATTTGGGCCACTTTATTTTGCAACCTCAGGGCTTCTAAATATTTTTTATTTTTTATTTGTTTTAGGTTTTCGACCTTTTTGGGATATTGCAAAATATCAGCTTGCAGTTTTTGTTGTTCCCACATTGACTTACACCGAGTAAAACTATGTCAATTATCAGCTGTACCGAGGGGCGTAGCCGATATTTTTTAGTGGGAGATCGGCTAAAATGACGAAAAACTTCACCTCATTTGTATGCTTTTATTCAATCCTTTAAAACATTTGTAATGAGGATTTTCATGTAAATTAAGTACCTATATAGCATCGCGAAGCGGCGCAATTTGTTATGGCTCTGCCTGATAAAACCCAGAAAATAGGCGGTGGGCCTTATAAAGAATAAAAAGCTTAACATGCCATAAATTCAATTCACCGTTACAACGAAACGAAGACGATAGCGACGGCTTCGTTATGCCGATGGTCACAGATGTGACGCCGCGAAGCGGCTTGAAAAAAAATTGTCGTGAAATTGTTTTTTAATACTGAAATTAGACCGTGAGTGGATCCAAGCCTCAGGTAGCCCCAATTCCTGGTTGCACATCTCGGTATGATGAAAAATAGTTAAATAAATGTAGTTTCTCATATACATATTCTTCGGATAGTAAATCACGATGGCCGGTGGCAGTTAGCGTTCAATGGTACACCTGATAATACTAACTGTATACATATGTATCGAACTGTAACAAACAACTGGTAACAATGCAAATGGTTTGAAAACAGCAAGAGGCCGAACGACTTTTCCGCACATAAATGGTCCCTGCGGATCTGGAGGAGCCTGGGGAGAGATGACTCCGGGAGATGGTCCTTGCCTGGTCCCACTGTTTGCTCTTTGGTCCAGCAAGTTGGGCACCATTGGAGCAGCTTCCGGGTGCCGATGTCCACGTCTTTGTGTTCGCGTCGCCATTTTTTATTCTTCTCGCAACTCAGCAGACTAGCTAAACATGTAGCCCGCTTGCAAGTTTATATTTTATGAAGGGATTGGGCCCTGGTGCCAGCAATTACCACCAATAAGAGCCTCTGCAAGAAATTTAATGTAATTTATTTTCCCATTCTCCAAATTTTAATAAGCAATTGGGAAACTTGTGTCATGCCACGAAGCGTAACGAAATTTTCCACTTTTGGCTGTGGATAGCTGAATTTTGACTGCTGCAAAGGCAATTTTACGATAAATTGTTAATTTTTCCCCTGTGGGGGGAAACATGTTTGGCCCCCTTGATCGGTCTTCGGGGGGCCATGGCCCCGTTGGCCCCCCTGGATCCGCCTTTGGTGGGATCGTATGCTTTGAATGGCGTGAGGTGTAATGGTTACAACTAGGTGCTTATATAATGCAACCAGTGTAAATATCTGGATAATCCTGAACCCTCTAGAGTCTAGGCCATCCTTGTCATGTCTATGTTACAGTGTTACAGTCTATGTTACACGCTGACAATTTACATTTGAGCTCATGTCAATCACGTTGGAGTGTATAGGAGGTGTACATCTGTGGTTGCGTTGCACACAGCAGCGTGACATATGCATACTATCACGGTCACTGATTTCCAGATCACTTCAGTTTCTGAGAGTCATGTCCTGCAGGTGGATGTGTTGAGCTCGATTTGGCGTCCATGTGGCGTCCATGTGGGACGATGGTGCCTCATTGACACGGAGCAGGACTCAGTTGTATGTACAGTCGAGACCATATGTTCTGTCCACTTCATCGACACCACTCGATGGCGATACGCCCGGGGAACAAATCCTGCGTGAAAACGACTAGTAGCAGTCCTGTCAGAGCACTACTCGAATAAACCTTCCATTTCTCTGGGCCTGGGGTGATGTTTGTTTAATGTTTTCGTCCGCCAGAAGCTAGCTTTGAAAATATTCTGAAAAAGCCTTGCCTCAGCGCACCCGTATAGTTTAATGTCAACATTGTCCATCGGTGCTGTCTGTCGATGCTGCACGCAGTGAAATATAATGAAATTCGGGCTCAAAATAAGCATAGAATGAAAAAACACCCTTATTTACACGGCATTATTAATGCCCATTTACACGCTCACCATTTATCTTAATTACCTATACCATTTTGGGAGTTATTAAGTGCTAAATATTTAGCAATGTTCCACAATTGCCTATGCCAAGGTTGTAGTGAAAGCTGCTCTGTATTTCTATCAAGTACCTATGCTAAGTGGATCTGTCTCATTTCCATCTGTATCTCAAACGTCAAAGATCTTCATCCAAAGCAGCGTACCAGGATACTCAGCCGGCAGTGTACCAGGATACTCAGCCGGCAGCGTACCAGGATACTCAGCCGGCAGTGTACCAGGATACCTCAGCCGGGCAGTGTACCAGGATACTCAGCCGGCAGCGTAACCAGGATACTCAGCCGCAGCGTACCAGGATACTCAGCCGCAGCCGTACCAGGATACTCAGCGGCAGTTGTACCAGGATACTCTAGCCGCAGTGTACCAGGCATACTCAGCCGGCAGCGTACCAGGGATACTCAGGCCGCAGTGTACCAGGATACTCAGCCGGCAGGGTGTATAACAGGATACTCAGCCGGCAGCGTACAGGATACTCAGCCCGGCAGTGTACTAGGATACTCAGCCGGCCAGTGTAACAGGATACTTCAGCCGGCCAGCGTACCAGGATACTCAGCCGGCAGCGTACCAGGATACTCAGCCGGCAGTGTACCAGGATACTCAGCCGGCAGCGAACCAGGATACTCAGCCGGCAGTGTACCAGGATTCTCAGCCGGCAGTGTAACAGGATACTCAGCCGCCAGCGTACCAGGATACTCAGCCGGCAGCGTACCAGGATACTCAGCCGGCAGTGTACCAGGATATCAGCCGGCAGAACGTACCAGGATTACTCAGCCGCAGTGTACCAGGATAACTCAGCCGGCAGTGTAACAGGATACTCAGCCGGCAGCGTACCAGGGATACTCAGCGGCAGGTTGTACAGGATACTCAGCCGGCAGTTGTACCAGGGATTTACTCAGGCGGCAGTTCACGTACCAGGATACTCAGCCGGGCAGCTGTATACCAGGATACTCAGCCGGCAGTGTAACAGGATAACTCAGCCGGCAGGTACAGGATAACTCAGCGGCCAGTCTTTGTAACAGGATACTCAGCGGGCAGTTGTAACAGGATACTCAGCGCAGCGTACAGGATACTCAGCCGGCAGGGTACCAGGATACTCAGCCGGCCAAGGTGTTACCAGGATACTTCAGGCCGGCAGTTTTGTTAACAGGATACTCAGCCGGCAGCGTACCAGGATACTCAGGCCGGCAGCGTTACCAGGGATACTCAAGGCCGGCAGATTGTACCAGGATACTCAGCGGCAGCGTACCAGGATACTCAGCGGCAGCCAGTTGTTACCAGGCATACTCAGCCGGCAGCGTACCAGCGATACTTCAGCCGGCAGTGTACCAGGATACTTCAGCCGGCAGTGTACAGGATACTCAGCCGGGCAGCGTTACCAGGGATACTCAGCGGCAGTGTACCAGGATACTCAGCCGGCAGCGTACCAGGATACTCAGGCCGGCAGTCGATACCAGGATACTCAGGCCGCAGGTACCAGGGATACTCAGCCCGGCAAGCGTACCAGGATACTCACAGCCGCAGCGTAACAGGATACTCAGCCGGCGATGCTTGCATAACTAGTGTTCCGATTGCTAAACTGACATCGAATACCGAAGGTAACTGCTTAGCTTGACTTTTTATGAGTCTTCCAGAACGAAGGTCCCTCTCGAAATTTTTGCCTGTATGTAACTGGGCTAAAAAATCAAATCTGCAAAACCTTTCGTAAGACAACTCAGAAAAGCAGCATGAATACCGACGTGGATGCGGATGCTCGTAATTTCCCAGATAGTTCCTAAAAATAGTAATATCGTCAACGTGATAACCAAAATCTTCTTACGAAAGCAAATGCACTTACGAAGTTGACGTGAATACGTCCCCTGGATTTGATAGGCTGTACACACAATGTTGGGACGAAAAACGAAACGAAGAGCGGATACGAACAACATGGTCAGACGGCCGGAGCCGGTATAATAGCCGTGCCCTCTTCCTCACCTGTCAGCGAGGACTCCACCGTTTTGGTGGGGCTGTTTGGCGGGCTGACCACAGTCCTGTCGTCAGCTGGCGTGTACGTTGCCATGGTGACGCGCCAGGCCCTCGGGCTATTTGCGGACCGAAGCTGACGTCGGTCAGTGACGGTTCAGCGGCCCACAGCGTCCCGTCTCCCTGTGTCGTCTGTCACCTGCCGAGAGAAGAGAAAATAGCTCTCCAGACGCCATCTGGCCGAGAACGGGGAGGGGGGGGTAGCCTGATAGTTCCGTGAGTCTGCCAGGTCTCTGTTAAACGTGGCCGCCTAGACAAAACACGTTGGCGTGGCGCTGTGAGGATACCATGGGTTCAAAACTGGAGGCCTGCTCAGGGGGCTGCGACCACCGGAGGGGGGCTGCGACCACCGCGACTACCGCGGCCAAAAACGCCAAACTTAATTTGAGAAACCTTTTACCACTGTTGCGTCCGCCGCTGATGGCGTCCTATGGTTAGCGCGTGTAACGTTTGCAACGATTAGGCAGTGTCATGGAACCCTAATCATATACATGAATATCTACGAGTCAATACGAACTTAGGTTATGGGTCAAGAACAAGTATTCTTGGGACCACGGCTATAATTGTCTGAGTCTTTTAGTTTTTCGTCGTAAGCTTAGTCAGTGAATTATGACACGCGCAGAATATACGGTTGGTGACGAAGCCACGCGAGTGAGAACTACGTTACGTAGTCATCAAAGCAGTGCGCAGCTCGAAGGACGCGCGCCAATTATGTCGAAATCATGCTGCGGCCGCTCCCGAGTAATCGCAGGAGACGCAGTCCGTCCAAGAGCTGCTTTTCAATGATTGGCTGACGATTAACCCCGCCGTTTTGGTCGCGGGAGTGGCCGCAGCGCCTTGAGCAGGCCTCGGGTTCGAATGTGTTTTGTTGATGAAATATTCGTTTGTGGCATTCTGACCAGCGTGTCCACTGTTATTAAATACGCGTGGAGCACTCAAATTATCGGATTTACACGTTTGTGTTTAATTACGCTTGGTTCAATGGATTCATGACTACATATGTGTTGAATCAAGTTTAAATCATCGTATAATAATTGTTCTTACAAAAATGTTAAGGAATTGCAAAGCTCAAATAACAGTAAAACGCAAATTTGGCACCATCAAAATCAATATCTACGATCAGCGGAGAATCTCCTATAATCGGTATCATAATCGCTATTCATAAAACGTTTGTAGGTATACCAAACCAGAAGTAATGCAAGAGTGATGAGCGACAACTTCAAATTAATATCAGCGTCTCAAGGAAATATCACAGCAACGGATCAACACACCATAGGAGCTATTTTCAGCCAATATGAATCCAGATAACTTTTCTAGACGATGGTTTGGCAGGAAAAAACACGATAACGACATATCAAGAAACATCACGATAACGGCATATCAGTAAACATCTACGAGTGCAGTCTAGCAGATCTATAAATGCATCTTTAATCACCCATGCTGCATCAAGGGTAACTTTGCTAGCTGTTTTCATGGAAACATCGACACAGGCGTCCTTTATATACACACTCCACTCCATGAACAGATTGGCTGGCCGTGACGTGCAGACATACAGACAGACATACAGACAGACACATAAGCCGTCACTATGAACAAAGCGAGGCACTGCTGACGCTGCTGACACACCTGCCAACGGACTAATGCCAGGAGAACAACAGCAGTTAGCAAGCATAAACAAACACACAAACACGCCACAAACAAACACACAAACACGCCACAAAATACTCTAACCAGACTGTATGGAAAACAATGTTGCAGCCCACGTGCCTCAGATCTTAAGTTCAACTAGAAACGGCATTGGGTCATTTCAGACTGGTAAAGATGATATATAATTTAAGCGAAATATTATACTTTACATTTATCGCGTGCAGCAGAAATGTCTGCTGAGGTCCAACAGCCACCGTTCCGTGTCAGCTGTCCACCACCACTGGCATAGACCCACGTTTGAATGAGTTTGGCATTTCCCTGGCCGCAGAGTACTGGGTGACGCCATCTTCCACCACATTATATTTTCGCAGGGAAACTGAATTCGGCAGCATTGGAGTACACTTTTTCACGTACAATCCAGATCAACTCGCCCATAGCGGTTGTGTGCATTGCGGGGAGCACCACCACAGATGTGTTTCTTTTTTTGCGTTCGGAATGTGAAACTTCAAATTTAGAAATATTTACAAACCGATTAGATACTGCACAGTGCACATGGCATGCGTTGTAGTATGAAGTACTACTCAGTATTTTCCTGAAATAATCATTCCAGCCAAAAGGCTGAACAGTGCATGTTTTGACCCCGTTCTGAAACATAACCACATCCCATTAAGTTTCGCCGTGTGGATAATTCCTTCACGATCTGATGACGTCAAGCTGCCACCATTCCGCACCCCGCCGCGCCTAATGACCAGTTAGTACCCCCATCACCGTATTAACCAGCCGGGGGACCCCTCGGTCTGCCGCTGGGAGCTCGTGTTAGGTCTGGTAGCTGTAGCAACAGACCGATCACAGCAGCAGCAGCAGCAGCAGGGGGGAGGGAACCTACTGCGCACCAGGCCGCCCGCCCGGCCCATTTGGAGCACGTGCCGCACGTGTGGCACGGAACAACCCATTTGGGGTACATACGTGCACGCGATGGCACGTGCGGCACTTGTACTATCACATCACATCCCACAGTTCACTCCGGCCATTCCGGCAAATACTTCTAAAAAGTAAATGAGGTGCATAGTGGATTAAAAATGGATGAAACAAACAAACTGAATAAATGATAGCCAATGTGCAGATATACTGCGATGATAACACCTCGGCCGTAGCTATGTCGCAGCGCCACTGCCGCAGTCGGCTGAGATAACACCTCGGCCGTGGCTATGTCGCAGCGCCGCTGCCGCAGTCGTCTTGATGATAACACCTCGGCCGTGGCCTATGCGCAGCGCCGCTGCCGCAGCCGGCTTCTGATGATAACACCTCGGCCGTGGCTAATGTCGCAAGCGCCGCTGCCGCAGTCGGCTGAAGATAACACCTCGACCGTGGCTATGTTCGCAGCGCCGCTGCCGCAGTCGGCTGAGATAACACCTCGGCCGTGGCTATGTCGCAGCGCCGCTGCCGCAGTCGGCTAAACTCTCACCCCAGTCAGAAACAGTAGCAGACCACAGACGTGACCTGTCGGACCCAGGTCAGCAGGGCCGGTGACCCAGGTCAGAAGTGGCGGTGACCCAGGTCAGCAGTACCGGTGACCCAGGTCAGAAGTGGCGGTGACCGATGTCGGGAGCTGACGGGACGGAACTGTTCGAAGGGGGAGGGGGGACTTTTTGATGAGTGTCGGACGAAAAGTCGAATGGCAAAAAGTAAACGGATGTTTAGTAAAGGGAAATTTCGTCAATAGTAAAAAAGTTCAAAGTCCTTAAGCTCGGCGGGTAAAAAGTCGACGTGGAAAAAAAGTAAACGATGAGAAAATCAAACGAAAAAAGTCAACTGACGAAAAGACAGCAGGGTAAAAAGGCAACTGTCAAAAATTCGACATGGAAAAGGTCGACGGACCAAAAGCCAAACGGATATAAAGTCAAATGGCAAAAAGTAAACAGGGTAAAAAGTCAACAGTCAAAAAGGACGCATTTAAATTATGCTCGATTTGTTTTAATTGAGGTCAAATATCAGGTCATGGTAAGGCCAAAGGTCAAAACCGAAGTAGGAGTACTTTAGGTCATACTTTCCATCCAAAGTCTTCGAATGCGACCATTATCACGCAGTGCTCTCAAAAGTAAAATGAACATCCCGCATGAGCAAAATGATAATTTTTGTAAAGGTCACGATCAAGGTCTGCAGGTCACAACAGGTAATTCGCAAAACAAATATACGAAATCCATACGACACATGTTCAATAATTATTTACACGTACAATTCGATCGTGATAGTCATTTTATCACCTGGCCTCATTTCAGTGAAGTTCAGTTATCTGTATATTTATCTGTATAGTGACGTCAATAAATTCGTTATATCTCGATATTTCGGCAAAATTGCTTTATTTGTTCACAGAAGGCGTGAAGTCAAGGAAAAAAGGTATCCAGGCGTTCACGTAAATGTCGCTATTGATTTTTAGCTATTGCAAAAATACGTCAGCCGTCAGGGGAGATATTTGCCTCCCCCAGTCAATGTCAACCACTAAGTAAGGGTTCCAAGTAAGGCCTCGGGCCTTCTGAAGGATGCAAGTCGGCCCAAAAACGTTGGTTTAAGGTGTAAGGTGCCGTCCGACAGCAGTTCAAAGCTGGCATAGATTTCGTCTGTTTGCATCATGTATTGATTACAAAAAATACTCTTCTTTGTACATATAAGTTGTCTAGATTTTGTTAATGTGTAAAGCCATGACGCTTATAGGCTCTTCTTGGATCCGTCCCTGATCGCCCTCCCCCCCCCCCGATCGTTTTCATAAATGTACACCGCTGGTGAAATGACAAAGTGCATGCATAAGACGCACTTCTTGTTTAGAAGCGGACATTGACTGAATGGAAGTGCTGTCCCACTGTCCCATGTCCATCTTATGTGGTGATCACCGTCATGCCGAGGCCCAGCGATAGGCTGTATAGACCCTGCACTGACCAGTTTATGATCACCGTCATGCCGAGGCCCAGGAGGCTTGTATTGAGACGCTGCATGACCAGTTTATTATCACCGTCATGCCGGGAGCCCAGGATCAGGCTGTAATAGACCCTCACTGACCAGTTATATTATCACCCGTCATGCCGAGAGCCCAGGGATAGGCTGTATTAGACGCTGCACTGACCAGTTTATGATCACGTATGCCGAGGCCAGGATAGGCTGTATAGACGCTGCATTGACCAGTTTATGATCACCCGTCATGCCAGAGCCCCAGGAGAATTAAGGCTGTATAGACGCTGCACTGAACCAGTTTAATCACCCCGGTCATGCCGAGCCCAGGGGATAGGCTGTAATAGCCCCTGCACTTGAACAGATTTATGATCACCGTCAATGCCGAGGCCCAGAGGATTAGCTTGTATAGACGCTGCATGACCAGAATTTATTGAAAATCCACCGTCATGCCCGAGCCCAGAGATTAGACTGTATAGACGCTGCAGGACCAGTTATGATCACCGATTCATGCCAGAGGCCAGGATAGGCTCGTAAAGACGATAGCATTGACCAGTTTATGATCACTGTCATGCGGGCCCAGGATAGGCTGTATAGACCCTGCACTGACCAGTTTATGATCAACCGTTCACATGCCGAGGCCCAGGGATAGGGCTGTATAGACGCTGCACTGCCAGTTTATTGATCACGTTCTGCGAGCCGCAGCGATAGGCGTATAGACCCTTGCACTGACCATGTATTATGATCACCGTCATGCCGAGGCCCAGGGATAGGCTGTAATAGACGCTGGCCACTGACCAGTTTATTGCATTCACCGTCATGCGAAGGCCCAGGGAATTAGGCTGTGTAGACGCTGCCACTGACCAGGGTTTATGACACCGCTGCCGAGGGCCCAGGACTAGGGCTTGTAGACGCATCACTGACCAGTTTATGATCACCGTCATGCCGAGGCCCAGGGATAGGCTGTATAGACGCTGCACTGACCAGTTTACACCGCCTCGGCTGAGTCCTAACGCTGAGGACTAGAGGTGGCAAAACGTGGACCCGAGGAACCAGTCTCTAGACCCATTATGAACCCAGTTGGTCCCATACTGGGTCCCGCCAAATGATACCGGGTACAGACTGGGTCCAACTTATGTTTCATGCTGGTTTTACGAAATTAGAAACACTGATACGCAGGTTTCTTTAGGCTGCTGGCCAATCTGAATTGTATGAATTTGCAACTGCAAGAGTGTTTTACTTGCACTAACTGTATAGTGCAGATTTGTCAATATTAGTTGGGAGACAACATTTTGCTGGCTGTGTCTGCTGGGTCCAATCTTGCCTTGCATCGGGTATAACTGGGTCCATTTTTCAGCTTTGTGGACCGGGTTGGGTCTGGTTCCCAAGAATATCCACTTTTGCCCCCTCTACTGAGGACACCTACTCACTATGCTCTGCTGGTGTTGATGGTGGCCGATACATACCCGGTGCTCGGCTAGGTATGTACTATGTATGTACATGTCTGAGGTAAACAGCAGGTGCGCCGCTGCCGGGAATTACCGCCAGATACCGGGGCCGTCCAGTCCGGCACCCCGGGGCCGTCCAGTCCGGCACCCCGGCCGTCCACCGACAGTACGGGGCCGTCTAGTCCGGCCACCCCGGGGCCGTCCAACGGACAGATACCGGGCCGTCCAGTCCGGCACCCCGGCGGCCTCCACCGCCAGATTACGGGGCCGTCCAGTCCGGCACCCCGGGCCGCCACGCCAGATACCGGGGGCCGTCCAGTCCGGCACCCCGGGCCGTCCAACGACAGATACCGGGGCCCGTCTTAGTCCAGCACCCCGGGGCGTCCACGCCAGATACCGGGGCCGTTCCAGTCCGGCACCCCGGGGCGTCACGCCAGATACCGGGGCCTTCCAGTTTCCCGGCACCCCGGGGCCGTCCACCGCCAGATACCGGGGCCGTCCAGTCCGGCACCCCGGGGCCGTCCACCGACAGATACCGGGGCCGTCCAACGACAGATACCGGGGCCGTCTCTAGTCCAGCACCCCGGGGCCGTCCACCGCCAGATAAACCGGGAGGGCCGTCCAGTCCTCGGCCACCCCGGGGCCGTCCACCGACAGTACCTGGGCCGTCCATGTCCGGCATCCCCGGGCCGTCCACCGCAGATACCGGGGCCGTCCAGTCCGTCACCCCGGGGCCGTCCACCGCCAGATACCGGGGCCGTCCAGTCCTGGCACCCCGGGGCCCGTCCATCCGTCCAGATTACTCGAGGACCGTCCAGTCGGCACCCCTGAGGGCCGTCAACCCTGCCAGATATCCGGGGCCGGTTCCAGTCCTCGGCATCCCCGGAGCGTCACCAGGACAGAACCGGGGCGTACCAAGTCCGCACCCCGGTGCCGTCCACCGCCAGATTACCGGGGCCGTCCAGTCCGGCACCTCGGGGGCCGTCCACCGCAGATACCGGGCCGTTCTAGTCCAGCAACCCCGGGGCCGTCCAACGACAGATACCGGGGCTGTCCAGTCCGGCACCCGGTGCGCCGTCCACGCCAGATACCGGGCCGTCTAGTCCGGGCACCCCGGGGCCGTCCACCGACCAGATACCAGGGCCGTCCAGTCCGACACCCCGGGAGACCGTGCCACCGACAGATACCGGCGCCGTCCAGGTGTCCGGCACCTCCGGGGCCTCCACCGCCAGAATACCGGGCCGGTCTAGTCCGGCACCCCCGGGGCCGTTCCCACCGCAAGATACCGGGCCCGTTCCATCCGGCACCCCGGGCCGGTTCCACCGCCAGATACCGGTGGGGCCGTCCCAGTCCAGCACCCCGGGGCCGTCCAGTCCGGCACCCCGGGGCCGTCCACCGCCAGATACCGGGGCCGTCCAGTCCGGCACCCCGGGGCCGTCCACCGACAGATACCGGGGCCGTCCAACGACAGATACCGGGGCCGTCCAGTCCGGCCAAAGTCAAGTCACTGTTAAGCCGCCATTATTAGCAGCTCCGGGTACCAGTTCTACATACCTCAGCCATAGTCAAGTCACTGTTAAGCCGCCATTATTAGCAGCTCTGGGTACCAGTTCTACATACCTCAGCCATAGTCAAGTCACTGTTAAGCCGCCATTATTAGCAGCTCCGGGTACCAGTTCTACATACCTCAGCCATAGTCAAGTCACTGTTAGCCGCCATTATTAGCAGCTCTGGTACCAGTCACATACCTCAGCCATAGTCAAGTCACTGTTAAGCCGCATTATTAAGCAGCTCCGGTACCAGTTCTACATACTCAGCCATAGATCAGCACTGTAGCCGCCATTATTAGCAGCTCCGGGTACCAGTATCTACATACCTCAGCCAAGTCAAGTCACTGTTAAGCCCCATTATTAAGCAGCTCAGGGTACAGTCTAACATACCTCAGCCATGTCAAGTCCACTGTTAAGGCCGCCATATAGCAGCTCCGGTACCAGTTCTACATACCTCAGCCATAGTCAATCACTGTTAAGCCGCTCATTATTAGCAGCTCTGGTACCAGTTCTACATACCTCAAGCCATAGTCAAGTCACTGTTAAGCCGCCATTATTAGGCAGGCTGCGGGTACCAGTTCTACATACCTCAGCCATAGTCAAGTCACGATTAAGCCGCCATTATTAGCACTCTGGGTACCAGTTCTACATACCTCAGCCATAGTCAAGTCACTGTTAAGCCGCCATTATTAGCAGCTCCGGGTACCAGTTCCAAGTCCCGATAGCTTAACGCGCGCCCTGGAGAGGGGGGACGAAATCCGCCCACCCTCTGGTTTTTCGACCATAGCGAAAAAATGGCGGCGCGCAGCGCCGTTGCTTTTTTGCATACCATTTCGAAAATGAACTAACCACATTATTTGAAATGTGTCAACCCTGAGTTTCAAGTCAAGGCAAATCAATTGATGATGCTTGATGCTGATCGCTGATGCTGATTGGCCAGTCTGGCCAGTCCCCCTGCTCAACAGCCTTGATGGCCCCCTTTCATCAAGACGTTTCTTTTGACAGTCTGGTAGACAGTTCCTTGCTCTATTTTGCCGTCCTGAGGCCCCCAGTGCGTGTAGACAGTTCTCATGCAGAGGCCCAGTCAGTGTCAACTATGACCAGTAATTGATATATCGTAGGGCCCCATTCCGCTTGCCCTGCAGTTGCACTGCCAATCTCCCATAAACAGTGGAGGTCCCAACCCAACTGTCGACGTGCTCTTAGACAGCACCCGATCGGTGTAGAGTGAGGCCATCACTGGTCAGTAGTGTTGCGTTCCTCTCTGCAGTGCCATCTTTACGACCAGTCCCAATTGAGTTGGTATTTGCTGGGCCCCATGTGCAGGCTAGACAGTGAGTGTCCCCCAGCTTCTGTGATGCTGATGCTGATGCTGATGACTGATGGCTGATGCTGATGATGATGATTGATGATTATGCATGATATGATGATGATGATGATGATGCATGATGATGATGATGATGATGATTGATGATGATGCTGATGATGATGATGATGATGATGATGACATGCTTGGTCTCGGGTCATCTCAGGTTACCAGTCTCGGGTCATCTCAGGTCAGGTCACCAGACCAAGTCACGTGATGACGTCACCTCCGTGATGACGTGTTTGGTGGTACCTATGTAGACACAGTTTTTTTAACTATTGATTTCACACTTGCAAGATGTCATAAGGTCATGAATACCTGCCGTTTGCCTTTCTCTGACTTCTGATATCGGTGACCTAAGGTCAGCTTTAAATTGACATTGTTTGCGAATATAAATATCATGTCTGATACTAAACAGTCAGGGTTAATTTTGTAACCACCAACACTTTTTTGTTAATAACTTTCGACATAATGAAGATAGAGACGTGCAAATGGTACCAATGTGATTGTATCGTCAATACACGTCTTTCAATATGCAGCATGACCTACTTGGGTCACCACTTGACCATGACCTGAGGTCAAATTTCCAAATTGACCTCACCTGTTAAAATGAAAATAATTCGAAGCGCCAAACATGATGGCGTCCAAATAACTGCTTTATCGTTATTAGTTAACAAGTTTTTGACAAGGGCGTAACACACTCCAGCGGCGTAACACACTCCTGCGGCAAAGGGCATTTAAAATCACAGTGCACCGTGCACTATTCGATTTTTTGATGCCTGTTGCCGCGGGAGTGTGTTACGCCGCTGTGAGATGCATATATGCCAAACAGTATGTCTGCTGTCGTTTTAAATGGTAAATTATTTTTTGTCCTGTAATCTAAGAAGCTATTGGTTTGATTATTGGATACGATAAAATTTACGTCTGAAGCCCATTTGGTTAAATTTTAACTTGTACCTTTTCTTAATGCGAATCGGCGTCTGTTCAGCTCAATTCGGCATTTATCATATAACACGACAGCAGACATACTGTTTGGCATATATGCATCTCACAGCGGCGTAACACACTCCCGCGGCAACAGGCATCAAAAATCGATAGTGCACGGTGCACTGTCGATTTTAAATGTCCTTTGCCGCAGGAGTGTGTTACGCCGCTGGATTGTTACGCCCTTGTCAAAAACTTGTTAACTAATAACGATAAAGCAGTTATTTGGACGCCATCATGTTTGTCTCGTCAAGGCGCTTCGAATTATTTTCAATTCGATTACAGGACAAAAAGTCAAAAGTAAGAAAGTCAAAGGACAAAAAGTCAAATGTGAAAAAGTCAAATAAAGCAAAAAGTCAAATCGGCTTTAAAAGTCAAAGGAACAGAAAGGTCAAATCGGCTCGTCAAACGTAAAAAATCCCAAAAACAGCCAAAAAGTCAAATAGGGCGAAAAAAGTAAAATCCACAAAAGTACCAAAAGCCACTAAGTCAAAAGGACAAAAAGTCAAAACCGGCAAAAAGTCAAAAAGGAGACAAAGTCAAATGGCCAAGAAGTCCAAAAAGATAAAAGTAAAATGCAAAAAGTCAAATTGGCAAAAAGTCAAAAAGGATAAAAGTCAAATGCAAAAAAAACGCAGAAGTTCAAACACAATAAGTAAAACACGCAAAAAGTGAAATGCAATAAGCCAAAGACGCAGAAGGTCAAACGCAATAAGTAAAAAACGCAAAAAGTCAAAAGTGCAAAAAATCAAAAGTGCAAAAAGTAAAAAAACGCAAAAAGTCAAAACGTAAAGAAGTCAAAAAAGTCAAATGCATCAAGTCAAAAACGAAAAAAACAACTTTAAAAACAACCTTTATACATTAGAGCACCGATGTCAATTTGTATACTTTTGAGGGCCCCAGACCATCCCCTCGCGATGATTTAAAATGTAGCATTAGGCCTATGACGTTGCATGGTAAGATTGTTATTGGTACAGTGTTGTAGGACTCACATCTTATCGTCCGTGCAGTGCTAGACAGCAATGATTTGTGAAGGCACGGATTCCTCGAGATCCGCACGGAGAGTGTATACTCAGCGAGGGTGGTGTGGCGCCTCGGCCCTGGATCCCCAACCGAGTGCCGATCGATGCAAATTCCAGCACCGGGCCGAATTAGAGCCCAAGTAAAGGTTAACGTCCCCTGGACGACTGAGGACGGGTTCGCCGGCCACGCTGGCTTCATGCTGGACCTTCTGAACGCGGCACGCAGTGAGGGCTCCCCCAACACGAGTCTACGCAGGTCACTCCAGGAAGCAAACTAGCCTGAAGGCGCGAAGCGGGCTCAACCGCGATCTTGCCAGGGAGGCGTTCCCAGACATCCTGTGTCGATGCCAGCGCTTCCAGACTGAGCTTACACGGGCGCTGCGAGTGGAAATTGGAATTACCAGTAAAAAGGCGCGTACTCTTTGGCGAACAGAGTGAACGAGCAGAGACAGGGCCGGACAATGCTACTCGATAGGATGTCATGGCCCTCAATCAGGACAAGTTTAGGTATGTCTCAAACATGGAAGAATAGCGAAGAAGGCTCGTGCGCACGTCGTGCACGTAGCAAGATTTTGTCACTGCGACCTTGACGCTGGTACTGGGCAAAGTTGGGCCTTTAAAAGGATCCAATGTGGCCTCAAGCACAACTAAGTTTGAAGGCACACCAAATGCGGCTTAGCAATCGTTCCTGAGGTATTATAACAGGCGGTGCAACACGTGCAGCAACGTGCGCTAGAAGCCACCCAACCCTAGAATTTTGTTAAGAACGGCGGGCTGAGACGGGTCCCTAGCTACTCACCAAAATGTAAAACACAATCCGGTTCCAACCGCTTCTGAGATATAGAATATGGGTTGTACGACGCACGTGCGCACGTGCAGAAGTACCCTATCATTGAGTATTGACTAGTGGAAAAGCGGGGGCTGAGGGGTCCCTAATCACACACAAAATTTGAACACAATCAGCCAGCCGTTGCGGATTTTTTGCGACAAAACACCTTTCAACACCCCTCACGCAGCACGCACCACACGCAGTGGTAGTCACCCCCATGAGTCGGCACTGGTAAAAACAGGATTGATTGGATGGGGCCACTCAGCAAAGAAGCCTGTTTGTCAATCGGACGTGCGGTTGCAAAGATATAAGCTTCTCAAAAGCGTTGCCACGGGTCGGGTTGGGTCGGTGGTCCGATTCGACTTTTTGTCCTTTGACTTTTAGCCGATTTGACTTTTTGCATTTGACTTTATGCTTTTTTGACTTTTTGCATTTGACTTTTATCCTTTTTGACTTTTCGCCAATTTGAATTTTTGCATTTTACTTTTATCTTTTTTACTTCTTGCCATGTGACTTTTTGTCATTTTGACTTTTTGCGGTTTTGACTTTTTGCTTTTGACTTTTTGTCCTTTTGACTTCCTGTTTTTCGAGTTTTTGCATTTAATTTGTGCTGTTTTGACTTTTTGCCTTTGACTTTTAGCTGATTTGACTTTTTGCATTTGATTTTGAGCTTTTTTGACTTTTTTTCCATTTTGACTTTATGCCTGTTTTACTTTTTGCATTTGACTTTTATCTTTTTGGCTTTTTGAATTTAACTTTTCGTCTTTTTGACTTTTTGCTTTTTTGACTTTTTGCTTTTGACTTTAATCCTTTTTGACTTTTTGCTGTTGAATTGACATCTTCTCGCTCTTTTGACATCTTTATTATACAACAGCTTTTTGACTTTTAGACGATTAATGGACCTTCTCTTTACCTCCTTTGACGTTTTAAGCCGTGTTGTGAGAAGCTTTCGCTCTCTCGCCTTTCCTCAGCCGATTTGACTTTTTGTCCTATACTTTTTCACATTTTACTTTTTGTCCTTTTACTTTTTGACTTTTGACTTTTTGTCCGGATACCAGCTTCTTACCGTAAGAAAAAAAAGACATTCCAAAAGAGTAGGCACATTTCCTTTAATCTGTAAATTGTGGCAAAGGCTTAGCGATTATCACGTACGAATACCAGTGACTTGTCCGACGGTGTTAGTTGATAAGGTCATAACTTGTATTGTATGCACAGGGTTCACACCCCATCTTCCTCTGTCACATCCCACCGTCCTCTGTCACATCCCACCGTCCTCTGTCACATCCCACCGTCCTCTGTCACATCCCACCTTCCCTTGTCACATCCCACCGTCCTTTGTCACATCCCACCGTCCTCTGTCACATCCCACCG